>JBBPUG010000012.1:0-127182 GCA_038094535.1 Tubosaeta aff. alveolata
TCCAATCTGGACGATAGGAATCTGCAGTGTCTGCTTGAAACGCTATCTGACGCGGACACTCGCTCGCGCTCTATTGAATTCGGCGTCTCATGCACACCCCTACGTGGACGGCTATGGGTCGACATTAAGGGAATCTCAGAGAATTTAGCACGAGCCTGCCAAGATGCTGAAGCGCTGATTGTTGGTATAGTCCCCATTATCCCCAAAGGCATGGAAGACGTCACGTTTTCCAACGGAAGAGTAAGTCCTTCAGACACTCAGTTGCATCAGCACCAATGGATCTTGACGATCGCCTTCTTGATTTCACAAGGGGTTGAAGGTTTCCCGAGTGCTTGCTAGTAGTAGCTTACTGGACACCGTGAAGACGCGGTCTTAACTTGTATACATGAATATTTGAGTGGTCATATGAGCTGCTTGCGGAGAACGTGTGCCTGTTTCTCACTGCATGGCATACCTGGCGAGGCAGGAACATCACGTCGAAAAGTCTGTGTTATGTTGTGTTCTGGAGTTCAGGGTACAGGCTAGGTTCGAAGTAACCTGTTGTGATCATGTCCGAGATACGAAATGAAAGTGGCACATCCGACGAATGGAAATGCATCACGTCCGGAGCTTAGGCGATTGCTCTCCACGAGAACGTCAATATGGGTCGCACTTTAGTCCATCAGATGATAATCCCTGTTGAACACCCACACTGTAGAGCGGGAAGAGATGACCACATTACAATTACTTTTGAACCGAGCAATTAGTAAGAAATGCGGAACATGAACTGGAAGGTGTACTGCTTCGTATCGGGATCCCAATGTGACCAGTTCCAATATCCGGCATCATCAGACTCGTCCTCTATCTCTCTTGCTGGGATGCGAAAAGCGATTGTCTCGTATGGCTCAGCGGCAACCTTTGAGTGATACGTGAACGCGTATTCGTATTCAGCCATTGGGAAAACGTACAATCAAATATTGGTATGCCTTGTTCGGCGGCTCTCGTTTTTGTTCCCAAGCGCTCATGAATCGCCGTCGGGGGATGACTCCTGGCTTGATTTGAGGAAGGTGCACCTGCACCATCATACCCTCCTTCCCAGTATCTCGGTCTCGAACTTTCGTGACGCGGTAACCCGGTCGGCCAATTTTAAGGAAGACTTTCCGTTGTACGCTAGACTGAGCGGGGGCAACCATCAACTGGGTCTCCTTCGCATCGCGGGCGGCACGCCTAGCAAGGTTAGTCTGATGCTTCTTCCCTTGCGTGTGTGCAAGGTATGATCCTTCGTTCGTGTGGAGCGTCAAACATAGTCGGCATTCGAGAGATCCCAGATGGTTGCGTAGAATATAGGGATCCTATGAAAAATTAGAAACACAAGAAGCGAGGAGGGATATATGCACCTTTGCGAGGTCGATGGTTTCCAACGCGAGCTTTCTGAGGCGTTCCCTTCTGTCGACGTTGGTTTCGGATGCTCCTGCGACACCTCCGCCTCCAAACTTGGAACCCACACGATTCTGCGCACAAGGTAAGCAAAAAGTAGGACTTTGTGAGTGTGTGTGTTCAAACCTGATAATCTAGAGTAATGTCAGCGGTTTTTTGGATAGTTTACACAAGAACATACCCATCCTTTGAGCTCGAGCTCAGTGAGTGTGCGGTTGGTGGTCAACAAGAGCTTTGATTAGTCAGTTCCTCGATTCAGACAGCACCAAATTTCACGCTTTTCCGAGTCCAATGATGACGAGACACAAACGTCGCCCCGATGATGAGGCTGTCGCCCCGAAACCGAAGAAAGCTAAGGTCTCCTCGGAAAAGTCGAATCGCGATGGGGCTCCGGTGCCTTCTACATCTGCAATGACTCTGGACGAGATTGATTTTCCGCGTGGAGGCGGAACTGCTCTGACACCACTTGAGGTCAAAACTATTCGAGCAGAGGCGGTCAAGGAAGCGGATCAGGAACTATTTGCTGTAAGTGGGTTGAATCTCATGGTTAAGGATGAAGTATATGTTCCTAGTCTTCGAAGCCTCCCCAAGCTGGGCGCAAACGTCGCAAATCTGACGTTAAGAGAAACGCTCCTGAACGAGACACCAACCAAACTAGCGCTGTCCGCGTTGAGCACCTAAATTACAAGGTGAATTTCATTTGGATGGGCGTAGTTGAAACTGATGTTTCGTAGCGTCTCGTTCCAGGAATGAGGATACTCGGCCAAGTGATGTCAATGCAACCTCTCGCCATCGTGGTCTCATTGCCCGACCAACTCTTCGCTCACGTTCCAATCACTCAAATTACGTCTCAGTTCACTGAGCGACTCGAGTCGATCGATGCTGTTGAAGACAAGGAGCTTGATGACGATAGTTCAGAAAGCTCTTCTCAGGTTCCAGACGTAACCAGTCTACTCCACGTTGGGCAATACGTCCGCGCTATTGTAGTGAGCGTACATACCTCGAACGCGACCGATGTAGCTGGACTCTGGCGCGCTCGCGATGACGCTACTAAAGCCAGTAGGAAGGTTGAATTGAGTCTCCTCCCGGAAAAAGTCAATGCGGGGGTACGGAAGGCTGATTTAAAAGCTGGTTACGTGAGTTCTTCCATTGATGTAGCGTGCAACCCCCTTAAGACGAACTACAGTCCTTGAGCGCGGCTGTGCAAAGTGTTGAGGATCATGGGTACATCCTAGACCTTGGTGTATCTGGTGTATCTGGATTCTTGCAGTTCAAGGAAACACACAAGGCCGATCTTGAAGGGTCAAGGCTACCTGTCGGAGCACTTGTGGATGTTTCTGTTGTTAAAATGTCATCGAATGGTCGTACTTGCACTGTCGTCAACGATTCTGAAGTTTTAGCGTCGGCTTCGGTAGGTCTGCTGTCAACTTATATCATTGACTGACCTGAGAATTCTTTCAAGATATCGGAAGTAACGAAAGTTTCGTCCCTGTTGCCAGGGTTGTTGGTTCAATCTCTCATAACCACTGTTACTCCAGAAGGCCTGAGTCTGCAAATTGTAGGGTTTTTTGATGCAACGGCCGACGAATTTCATTTGCCGACACATAAAACCCTCAAGGTAGGACAAAAAGTAAAGGCGAGGGTGTTATACGATCTTCCGGGGACAACTCCTCCGCGGTTTGTTGTTACCCTGGCGGAACACCATATTGGACTTCAATCCAAACGTACACCCGAGCACCAGCCTTTACACAGTGCTTTCCCTGTAGGTGCTGTACTTGACCCAGTCAAAGTGCGGCGGGTGGAAGCAGAAAGAGGGCTGCTTGTAGAGATTCAGCCCAACCAGGAAGGTTTTGTTCATGTGAGCATTTCTTCATCCGCCGCCTCCGTTGGGATTGATCAAAGTAGATCTCACAAGTCTCTGATGAACACATTGTCGCATTGTCTCCGTTGTCTGGACCATGGATACCAAACACTTTTCACAAAGCACGCGTAATTGGTTATCATCCATTTGATGGTATTCTACAACTTTCTCTGCGATCATCCATCTTAGAACAAAAGTTTCTGCAAGTCGGGCAAGTGCAAGTCGGCGAAATATTAAAAGGGACGATCAAACAGCTGACCGACTCTGCGCTATTTGTGTCTGTATCTGGGAACGTGGACGGAGTGATCTGGCCCAATCATTATGCCGATATACCTCTCAAACACCCGTCGAAGAAATTCAAAGCCGGTGGGAGTATCAAATGCCGTGTATGTGTCGTCTAAATTATCACCTTTTTCGTGCACTCATAGGTTTGAAGGTACTTACAGTCGATCCGAAGCGGAATCGCATCGTGCTAACGGCTAAAAAGACTCTTATGAACACTGGGTTCCCCATATTGACCTCCTTTTCTGATGCCAAGGTCGGGCTCCTCACCCACGCAGTAATTTTTCGCGTCACAGACAAGCTTCTCATGGTCGAGTTCTTTAACAATGTGAAGGCTGTGGTCCCTGCACGGGAGGCTAGGTAAGATCACCGCGGCAGACATGACGACATGCAGACTGAGTTGCTTCTAGTGAAACAGGTGCAAAGCTTACCGATGTACATGCCCCTGGAGGAGTGGTTCAAGTGCGCATCCTTTCTATACACCCCGAATCACAACGGATCGTGGCCAGTATTCGGCAAGCTACCTCATCGTTCACTTCAAACTTGACCGACATATCTGGCGTACTCGTAGGCGACATTGTCGAAGGCGTCGTTACTCAACTACACAGGCTGAACGCCGTGCTTTCGCTCAAGCCATCTGATGTCCGGGCACTCATCTCACTCTCGAGCTTGGCGCGCCATTGGAATACAACTGTGGCAGATCTTCAGGCGTCTTTGGAACCAGGTGCTTTGGTTGCATCATTGGTCGTAGCATCCCGCAACCCCGAGAAAAGTTTCGTTGTTGTCACTGGACATTCGAAAAAAGATCAGTCGAAGAAAGTTTCACTCTCCATGGACAACGTGACAGTTGGTCAGATCGTCTTTGGGCGTGTGACCAAATATACGCGTCATGGCGCCCATGTCAAACTCACCAGTAGAATCTCAGGGTCTCTACATCCAACTGATACCTCAGACAACTACGAAAGTGGAAATCCATTTCCTGCTGTCAACTCTATCCTGAGGGCTGCCGTGATCGGGATTGACAAACCAAGTAATCACCTATTTCTTTCTACACGCTCCTCAAGACTTTCACCAAATGATGTTGGGCAGCCGGTCGACCGTGAAATAAACAGTATTGGCGACCTTAACGTTGGAGAGACAGTGAGGGGCTTCATTAAAAGCGTAGCAGAACACGGGCTCTTCGTGACACTGGGAAGAGGCATCGACGCTCGAATCCAAATTAAGGAACTGTTTGACGGGGTATGCCATAAATTAGCTCCCAACATGTTATGTGCTGAAGAAAGTTTGCAGTACATCAAAGATTGGAAGGGCCGGTTCGTTGTGAATCAATTGACCAGGGGTCGAATCTCGAAGTATGTGAATTGACAAATGTTCCGACCAGCGACTAACATCCACTAGTGTTGATGCTGCGAACAAGAAGATCGAGATGACCTTTCGATCAGGTGACATCACACGTGCGCCCCCCGACCCGCTGGCCTTTGATCACCTTCGAGAAGGTCAGAAGGTTGTCGGCCGGGTTAAACGCATTGAACAATACGGTATTTTCATCGAGATAGAGGGGTCAAAGATCTGCGGTCTTTGTCACAAATCCGAGGCAGGTCACTAGGTCACTGTTCTTCTATATCGAATTAACCTTTTGTTAGCTTTCAGATAATAAGGATGTAGATGTCACGATCACCCTCCACACGTTTCGTGAAGGGGATCGAGTGAGAGCTTGCATTATTTCTCGCAATCTCGAGAAGAAGCAGCTCTCACTAGGCCTGAAACCCTCTTACTTTTCTGGAGACGAAGAGGAGACTGTATCAGATCCTGAACAACCCCAGGATGACGGGCGTGCTTCCGCGGTGGACGTGAACCTTTCTGGAGCATTTAATGAAACAAGCCTCACGGAAAACCCCTCGCATTCGGACGAAGAAGAACCCCACGAGGTCGTCGATGGAGGCGACAGCGATGACAGGGACGATACCTCTATGCACGCTGGCTTGACATTACTTGATCCAGTCGACTCAGTGAAACGACGAGTGCATCAAGAAACTTCCCTCAAAATTGATGGTTTTCAGTGGTTCGCAAATGACGCTGCGCCACTCGAAGAGTCCCAGCCAGGGCCTTCAAGCCAGAGCGATGACGAGGAAAACCCAACGGAGAAGAGACGAAAAAAGCGCAAGGAAATAGAAATCGACTTCACTGCTGACATGCACACGAAGCTGCCTGATTCGAATGCCGACTTCGAGCGGATGCTTCTGGGGTCTCCCAACTCCTCTTATCTGTGGGTCCAGTACATGTCCTTCCAGCTGCAACTCTCGGAGATCGATAAAGCACGAGCCATTGGCAAACGCGCAATTGAGACGATCCATTTCCGAGAGGAACAAGAAAAGCTCAATGTCTGGATAGCCCTTCTGAATTTGGAGAACGTATATGGGACAGATGCTACCATAGAAGTTGTCTTCAAAGATGCAGCACGCTACAATGACTCCAAGACTATTCATCTACGGCTCGCAGCAATTTTCGATGATAGTCGAAAACATGAGGTATGTCAAAATAAACTATTGTTTGTGTTCTCTTACTCTAAGTGTCCGACAGAAAGCTGAAGAACAATACAAACGAACATGCAAAAAGTTCGGTCAAAGTTCAAAGGTTTGGACTTTGTTCTGCGAACACTACCTTCGACGTGGGCTGGCAGAAGATGCACGCAAGCTCTTGTCGCGCTCCTTGCAAAGTTTAGAGAAACGGAAACGTAGGCTGACATCGTTGTGCAAGTTTTTTAAAAAGTCATTTCCTTGTCAGATCTCAAAACGATATCCAAGTTTGCACAGCTTGAGTATAAGCTTGGGGATGTCGAGCGAGGGAGAACGATCTTTGAAGGTATCGTAGATTCACACCAGAAACGGTGGGACATTTGGTCTGTCTATATGGATATGGAAGCCAACAAGGGAAACATCGAACATTTGCGGTAAATCTTATTGTTTGATCCATTGAACCTTCTGAACTGGGTCGCAGGAACATCTTCAGTCACGTTCTGGCGATCAAGATGACAAGCCACAAGGCCAAGTACATACTTCTACCTACATGTGAGTGTCGCTCACTTCGATCACCACAGGGCGTTCTTCAAGAAATGGTTAGATCTGGAGCGCAAATTAGGTGATGAGGAAGGCGCTATGGTTGTGAAGCAAAAGGCTATTGAATGGACTCAAACAGCCGGAGGGGCCATGTAGAGTCCTTCGCTCGTACGGGGATGTATCTGGTTCAGAGAATAGCACGGACTGAGGAACAAAATTATAGCAACGAACTTGCAAATCCGAACGAGTGTAAGTATTGGCAAAAAACAAACAAGGTAATAATGGTATGAATGGAATGTATATATGCAAAGAACAATACCCAAAACGAGTGCTATGACCGTGAGCCCGCTCGACCGTGTCCAAGAGGTGAAGATTCGAAATCGCTAATCGGCCGGCGCGCGCTCATTGAACTGGCAAGTTGTTGTTGCCAATCATCCAACTCGTTGGAGAGATGTTCAAAGTTCTCTGAGCTAGACATGCTTAATGGCCGGTTGAACGAAGGTGGGTCAACCTCAAGAAGGAGATGGATCTTGTGGGAAAGCTGCTCGTTCTCTCGTTTGAGGTTTGTGTTTTCTTGGGTGAGTTGTTCCACAGCCGTTTCGTCCGAGCCTTTCCGGTAGATTGCTAACGTGGCGTTAAGCTTCTCGACCTCGTGCTCCAGCTCCTCCACCCGCGAGTACCGGTCATCCGATTCTCGTTGAGAGGCCATCAAATTCTCCTTCATCGACGACAAATCTTTTTCAAGGGCTTCGATTCGTTGGTGTAGGTCCAGGTTCTCATTGGTCAACCGCTGGGATTGCTTTTGTGCCTCGACAAGCTGGGAGCGGAGCAAATCGTGGCTGTCGTCAGAAGGCGTACTACTCCCGTTAGCACGTGTTCGTGAACCAGGTTCAGTGCTCGAGCGTCCGCGTGTCGCATCAAGCTCCGCCTGAAGGGTGGCATTTGCTGTCTTCTGCTTCGTTAACTCGTCCTTCATTCTCCGCATCATTTTTTCAGTGCCTCTGCGTGGTGGGAAGACATAAGAAAACATTCATGCATGATTTATCATAGCTCACTTCACATAGTGAACAGCAAGTTGGTAATCGTCTTCCATCTGCTGCATCCTCGCTTTATAGCTACGCTCAGTTTCTTCGAGCTTGCTTTCAGCTTCGAGAGCACGAGCTTCTGCGGCGGAGTCGCTTTCAACGATTGGGCTCTGCCTGGACCGCGAGCGATCCAACTGCGACGCTAGCATCGTTATCTGAGCCTCAGCGTCTTGTTTTCTCCGGAGAGTTTGTGCAAGCTCGTGTTCCGAAGCCTCATGAAGCCGGATACGCTCGTCCAACTGCTTCTCAAGTTCGGCTATGCGGGACCCGTCAGGTTGGGGGCTCATAGACCCCTCAAGACCTGGGTTGAGTCCGTTTTCAGCAAGGTAATTGCGGAGCATCGCCAGCCGAACATTCGTTACAGCTGCCTCCTTGAGGGCTTCTTGAAGCACTGTCTCTTTCTCTGTGAAGTCCTTGCGTAGACGCCCATGTTCTGAGGTGGAACTTGAAAGTTGGGAACGGAGCCCGACAATCTGAGAGCGCAAAAAAGTTTGCGCAGATTCCGAGTCCCGCGCCCTCCGCCGTTCCTCGCCAAGCTCGTTTTGTGTCTCCTCCAAACGCTGTGCGACTTCCTTAAGCATCTGTCTGAGCGACAAAACCTCTGTCTCCATTGCCTCGACCTTCTCAACATGCACACGGGCGTGCCTGTCCTCGTCTACTCGTAGATCGCGATGCGAATCCAGAAGTTCACCGAGGCTACTGGTTGTCAAAGCCCTGAAGGAGTCTGCTTCCTCGCGTGACTTGGTCCATAAGTTCTCCACCTCTGCTAACCGAATCCGAAGAGATTCCACCTCAGAAGTGCGCGCTTCGAGTTCACCTCTGAGTTCTGCAAGCTCAGCTTCCAGTTGAGTGACTTGAACCCGGGCGCGCTGGTGAGCTGCATCGACTTCTTCAGAACGAGAGGTTTGCGTTTGAAGCGCTGTACGAGCTTGGTCCAGAGCACGGACATGCTGATCATGGAGTAGACTAAGTTCCTGTAACTGGCTCTTCATTTGCTTGTCCTCGGCATCTTTTTGCTCCAGTAAAGATGTCTGCGCCACCAGACGATCGGCATGATCTCGAACAACAGCTTCCATGGAAGTATAACTCGTCTGCAGCTCTGAGTACGCGCGGACGTTGCGGTCACGAAATTCCTCGAGCGTATCAGCACGTTTGTTGGCATCCACTGCCCGTGTCTCGGCTTGTTCGAGCAGAGTCGTCTGCAAGGACAGGGAATCGCTTAGTTCATCGGCTTTGCGTCGCATAGCTGTCTGTTCAGACATGAGTGTAGCGAGATGTCGTTCGAGCTCCGCAATGCGTTCACGTTCAGCACGAGCAACGTCTGGATTTGTGCCAGCCTCGAATGCAGTGAGCTTTGCGCGGTAATACGCTGCTTCCTGTATGGCACTCGATTTCATCCGTTCGGCATCTGCAATCCGGTCTGAAGCTTCTCTAGCCTGAGTAGCTAATGTCGTCTGAGTGTTGCGGGTCAACAAAATCAATGTAAAACAGGGTATGTTAAATAAATATTCACCTGGATCTGCGTCTTGAAATGTTTGAAGTTCAGAATCATGTCTGCTATCCTCGTTTGGTCGTCAGTGGTTGATGAACCAAGCTTCAAACTTTCAGCCTCGAGAAGCTCCTCGTCCACTTGAACAAATCCTAATCGTGAGGCCCTCAAAAGTGTCATCTTCATCCAAGCCTCACGCTTCCGCAGCATTTCTACCTCCATTTCTTTGGCCTTGTAATCCCGAATAAGGTCAGCAGTTACATTGCCCGTGCTGCCGAACTTCTGTTGTGAATGGTTATGCGAGTGCGTATAGCTGCTGGTCAGGGGGGTCGAAGAAGCAGAACTCTGATAAAACGCATCCAGTGGAGGTTTACTCCTGTCAATAGTAGGCGAGGGACTGCGAGCCAGACTGCCATTTATACTCATGGCCACGCTGGTCATTGTAGTCGGTTGGCCCTGTTGCCCATAGCTGTCAACGTTGCCTCCTACAGGCGACATTCCCCTGTTGGCAATCCCATACGTGGGGCTTTTCGCACGATGTACTTGAGCCTGCGATTCCGTTGGAGTTGGAGATCGTTCTGTCGCCCTCGCGCCCGTTGAAACGTCAGTCGCACTCTCAGATGTAACAACAGCGTCTGTAGCATGACCATCGTCTGTACCTAGGGTCTCTTCGTCATCACGTCGAGGGCGGACCGGAGCTTTGACTTTCGTGTTGGAGCCTGGGGTTGAGAGACTTGCAAGATTCTGGGTCGGCGCAGGTGCAGTCATGCCATTTGGTGTCCTGGTTCCTGGGCGTGTTCCAGGTGGGGACATCGCACGGCGAAGATCTTCTGTGTCGGATTGAGGACCCGTGGGGGACACCGCACGAGTCCCGTTCAGTGTAGGTGGTGGCACAGGCTGGCCACTCGACGGAGAGGGAGTCGTGGAAGATTTACGAGTCGAATTGGTCGTACTTGTGTTGGAATTTGGCGGTGCTACCTTGTTCGACTCAGGGTACTTGATATGCTCTAGAAAGACGGATAGTAGTCAAGGGTCAGAGAGCAAAAGAACTTGAGAAACGACAAACTGGTGTCAAGAACATGGATTATCCCATGATCATCTCCTCTTGTAGGCGTGAACGACTCTCCGCCAAGTACAAGTACCCTACTTCCCATCGATGCCATTGCATGACCAGACCTTGCAGTTGGTGCAGGGCCCATGTTCTGAAACATATACCATCGTTGGTCTGCGAACCAAATGATCAGCCTGGACTTGACTAGACAGAACCACGGCAGCGAGAGTATATCACATAGCGAATGCTACCTGCCAATAAACGGAACATCGCTTACTGGACAGCTTAAATGCGGCCAGGTCCCCAAGATCCTTGCCATCCACGCCCCTTCCTCCGAAGACGTAGATCACATCGTCCACCACAGCTGCAGCGTGTCCCTCTCGCGGGGAGGGAATAAAGCCAATACACTGGAGTTCCGTCCATTTGCGCGTGTTGACGTCATAGGCCCATGTGTCATTGTAATGGTATTGACCATCGGTACCCCCGAAGCTAGTATGACTAGAGTCAATAGTAAAGGATCAACAAAAGGCACGTACACGATGATGCGGTCCCCGTATGTCACGCAGATATGGCCAGTTCGTTGAGCTGGTCGGTCGGTAGTTGCAGGTTGACAGAGTTCCCACTGAGTCTGAGTCCTCACTATTAAATACAAAAAACCTCACAATGACCAACCTTATTGAGCAAATGTATAGACAAATGACTTACACGTGTTGAGATCAAAAGACCATAGATCGTTGAGGAACTCCCCATCCACCTGTCCGCCGAAGACGAAAAACTTTGTTCCGACCATGGTCACTGCATGACCATATCGACCTGATGGAGAGGGTCCATACATGGATACTTTTGTCCATTCCTTTGATACTGATAGAGTGAAGTAAGTGAACGCGATGCGTTGGGCAAATCATGGACAATATAAATTGAAATCACCCACCGAGATTGAGGAGATAAAGGCCATCGTCCTGCTTTTCAGCTGGGTCGGACATTGGATCAGTTTTTGTATCACCGCCCCATACAATTAATACACTGCTGACAATGGCGCTTGCATGGCCAACTCGGGGGGAAGGTATCTCTCCGGCGGTCTGCACAAGGGTTGCACTCAAATCTCTAGTCGAGAAGAGGTACAAATCATTACGAGCCGCCTCTCGAACAAGACCGCCAAAGAGGTAGAGCTCGCCATTAGCGGTTGCTGTTGCGGGAAGCGCATGGCCATAGCGAGGGAACGGAGGAGGGGACGGAGAAGTCGGCGGTACTATGCCAGGCTTTGGCATGACGAGAGGAGGGGGGAGAAGGAGGCGGCGTGCAGACCAAGGGTAAGCAGGACGTTGTACAGGTTGCTGTTGGGGCTGTGGTTGAGCCTGCTGAGGCGGGGAGGGATGGGGAGGATGAGAGACAGCATTTGTGGTTGGAACACGATTTTGTTGTTGGCGTAACTGCTGGGCTTGAGGACCGTTCTGGGTAGAAGTACTTGAAGGATAAGATATAGCAGGAACGATCAATGAACAGCTACGAACGAAAGTAAAGGCACTCACACATCGTTGGGCTGCTGTGGAGGCTCCCTGGCACCCAGCTGAGCAAGAGCCTGCGAAGGGGTCTGTGCGACGGTGACACTTGATGCAGCAAGCTGGGATGCACTGGGGTGCTTCTTCCTAGAGAAGAAGGACATTCGCCTTGCTCTGTTTCCGAGGATGGACGGTATGGCTGGCTGGATTGAAAAAAAGCAGAGGTTGGACTGTTTTATGGAACGAAAAGAAGGGGTTATACGGGTGTCAGAGAAAAGCGAACCAGCGTTCGGAAAAGGAGGTGGGAGGAAAGAAAGAAAGGCGAACGCGGAGTGCACTCGACGGAGGCCACCACGGTCAGTTGCAGAGATCAGACGCGGCGAATGTGTGAACTACGGTGTACTACGGCACAACCCTGACTGCCGCACTCAAAGCTCACTCTGGCCATGAGACCATTTAATAATCACTGCGTACATTCCGCGCGTTCCACGCCGCCCGTTGCCTCTGCCAACGTGCGGGGCAGTGGAGACGGTCGACTCTCTCCTCCAGCACAGCCACCCATAATGAATATACACGTGACCCAGATATGACGGACCTTTTTCTTGTTCTTCCATCTTATGGTACGATGCAGGCTCTCGACGGACTCACTCAGCCGGTTTCCTCTGCTCCTTCCCTCTCCCACTCAGTAACCAACTCCTCCCCGGATATATGCGCCAGCCTTGTAACTACCACCGTAGACGGTCGCACCGAAGGTTCCTTTCCTTCCTTTGCCCATAAGTCACCCTCACACATGATTGCCAAAGCGCTTGTCCTCAGCATCGGAAACCCCATAACCATCGGCAGGAATCCAAAACTTTGGTCTGAACTCACTATCTTTCCCTGCCTTCCTACCAACCACTACAAATAGCTCCTATGTTATCCCTGATATCGTCGTCTCTAGTCACCATTGCAAGATATATGCGCAAGTAAAGATCTCCCGTTATGTCTCCCCACCTCCAATCCATTTTAAACAGTGTTCGCTCCGGCGCAGGAGGCATCATCATATCCTGCCAGGTACTCGTTCGTTTACCTCTCCTCTCCGCCCCTTTCTATACCTAGAGTCAAGGACTTGTCCACAAATGGTATAATGATAAACGGACATAAAATACGCAAGACATCCTCTATCCTCATGCATGGGGACGTGCTCAAGATTCCAGCCTCACAATGTAAGTTATCCACCGTTGCTCCTTGCTGCCTCTCGACATTGTTCCCATTCAGCCTTCCAATGCGTTTTGAATTCGAGGCATCTCCCCGCTGCGCGATCACAAAATATGCCCTCTCAACATCAACCGTTCAAGGTAGGCAATGATGCAGAGGCTCTAACCTTCCTGATGACTTTCTACTTAGGATCTGGGCAGGTATCGTATCACCTCGCACTGCCTCGGTACAGGGAGCTATGCGTCCGTCCATCTTGCTCTCGACACATCTGCACATCGCCAAGTGGCATGCAAGATCATCCGTAGAAAGGGAGGCAACGACCTGAAAAAAGAGATGAAGGAGGCCACTCTTTTGACGTCGCTCCACCACGTATCCATTCATGCTTCCTCCTCACTCCCATCTATTAATTCAATCACAGCCAAACATCAACAGGGTTTACGCCTTTGATTATGACTCACAGTTTCTCTACATTATGCTGCAGTTGTCAACGGGTGGTGATCTCTTCACCTATATTACAAGCCACCCTCGCCGCAGGCTTTGCGAAGGTGAAGCGAAATACATCACGTTCCAGTTGTTCAAGGGACTTCAATACTTGCATGATAAGATGATTTCTCATCGTGGTGAGCTTGTTTAGCACTCGCTGCTGTGTCTCCATCCTGATAGTGTTCCGATTTAAACTGATTACTTTACATATTGCAGATTTGAAGGTTAATACCTCTCCTTCTGTTTCTCGACGTGTTCATGTGACTGAGACTCCAAATTCATTGTCACCTCACCGCTTGAAACATGGCTTAGCCCGAGAACATTCTTTTGCATTCTCCTGGCCCGTATCCTCGCATCCAAATTGCCGATTTCGGTCTCGCACGTCCTAGAGCCTGGGAAGAAACCCTTCATGTTTGTGGTACCATCTCGTATCTTCCTCCAGAAGGTGTCCGTGCATTGGAAGACAAAAACTTGGGCTATGTGGGGATGCCAGCAGACTGCTGGAGTGCGGGAATTGTCATTTTTGCAATGCTGACGTGCGCGTTCCTTCTCTCTCAGTACTTTCTCGCGTGATCTAGCTTGTTGACTTTCGATTCATCTTATCTTCTTGGAGCTGATGTTTATTTTGTTGCCATACAGGGGTAGCCACCCGTTCGATTACGGCGAGCAGAGGGATATGTGTGATGGCGATGTGATTCCCGATGCACAGGATAGCAAAGTGAAAGATAGTTGTGATCTTATGGGATTCTCGCAACGTTCTTACATTCAGGATGAACTAACAAAACAGCGCATCCTTGACGGAACAGTTTACTTCTGCGATGCCACCTGGGCTTCACTGAGAAATGGTACGTGTGCTGCGTGCGCCTTTGCGCTACTAGGTTTTTCCTATGGCGTGCATTCTCCCTAACGCTTAATATTTGTCGCTGTAGCAAAAAATCTGGTCTCCCACCTCCTGATACCTGATCCGAAAAAACGAGCAACAGTATACGCAGCACTCAAGAGCTTCTGGATCACCTCGGACCTCGTGGATCTTGAACGGGCGTACCGAGAACGAATTCGCTCAGCCGCCTGAAGATCTCGCCGCTTGTCGATGGTTTGCTTCGTCCTTCGTGATTTGGAATCTCTAGCACCTCTGATTTACTTTATCTCGCTTTGGCTGTGGTGCATATTCATCTCCGTTGACACATGGTTTGCCTCGCACCACCTTCTCGCTTGTCGTTCACATGTATGTACCGCATGCATAGCATTCTGATGGATGCGCATCGGATGCGCAATGTCACAATCCGCGTTTTCGATTTCAAGCAAAGCACGATACACCAACTCCAACAATCCGTGAGACCTTGAGATCTCGTCGACAATCACGCCTTCAGGAACTTGGCGTGGACTAGTGTTAGCATGTTTAATACTGAATGGTCAAAGTAGCCGGTAGATGGGGTACTCACAATGAATGTGATCTGACGCAAACGTGGAGATCTATATGCCGTGAGTTTAGTCCGCGGGGAAACCTGGGCACGCACAAAATAGTAGCTATGATCATACCCTTCGTGACACCTCACTTGGACCTGAGACTCATCGTGACCCCCAACGCGTGCAGCCTTGAGAAACGCCTCAGGATGAAGTTGGTAAAGGTAATTATCCGCACTTCCCTTCAAATGATCAGCACACACCGGCACGCAACGAAGCAAGGGTACACACATAATCGATGAGGATGTCGACGGCTCCCTCTACTCTTTCCACCAGCACAGTCGCATCATAGTCGGCCCTCCCTTCTTCCACCCCGCCCGTGAGATACCCCCTGAATGCTTTTTGGCCCCAAGGGACAGCAGACGGCTCACAAATAGGGGCGAAAGCGGAGCACGAACGGTACTCCTTTGCGCCCACAAGCAAGGACTTGAGATAGATGGTGAGCGCGCCATGACCACCCATGGAATGACCAAAGATGGATCGGCGAGAAAAGTCCTGACGGCAACGGGACTCAGTCACTGAACAGGGCAAGATAAGTGGCGTACAACAGGGATCCCAGCAGCCTCTATCACTTCTGGCAACTCTTTTGTGACATGATCAAACATGTTGTAGTGCTTTGCCCATCTGTATGAGGTGGCATTGAGGTAGAATCCCGCGCCTGTGTCTGATCAGCGTGCTCGATCGTTCGAGATGATCGCTGTACTTGCCAACCCCGAAATCCCAGGAAGTCGTTTCGTCGTCTAATTCAGCACCGCGAGGAGAGGTATCGGGAAAGAGGATGGCAATACCCTCTCTGGCTGCATCACGCATGAACCCACCCTTCTGCGGCCTGTGGCAGAAGAGTACAGTGGGCATAGGCGTCAATTGTGGGGGATCCAAGACGAGTTAGCAGACCAACCCATTGTCCTCGGTGCATGTCAGACCTGCCAGGTAAACCAGGATGGGAACTTTGCCGTCTACTGCATGTGGGGGAAGGAAGATGTTAAATTGGGCATCTAGGTCGCCAAGAACAGAGGACTGGGACCAGTCGTGCAGAATCAGGTTACTACAGCCTTTGGTTAACGATAACTGGCTCACGTTGAACTTGTATTTTGTCAGAGTCCCCTCGTAATGCCTACTCGAAGACACCTTCTCGAGTGTATTCTCCATTCCAACGTTTAGGATAGTTGAAAGTGACAAGAGATTATCTCATTAATAACGGTATAATCATACTACCTAAGTAGTTATCTAGTCGACCCTTCTTCGTGCCTCTGAGAGGAAACGGCGCATTCGCTCCCAGGAGAACGCCGGCGTCTTTGTACCTCCAAGCACGTCTCTGCTCCTCCCTCCGAACGAGGCTGCGAGAGGCTGGATCGCGAAGACGGAGATGAAGGCGGGGAGTGTAACACTTCCTCCATCCTCTTCCTTTCCTTGTCCGAAACAGTGCGTCTTATCGTTTCCGAACCTAGCGCTTCATCGATCGCAGGCTCCTCGGCTCTCGCGAGTACCACTGTTGCTTTCTTCTTCCTCTCTTCTTTGCCTTCGCGGCCAACCCATCGTCTATCCACGACATATCCTTTCTCCTCCTCCACGCCTGCCAACAGATCTGCGACACCGCCATAGAACCTTTCTGCGCTAAATCCCATATCCTTTCCGCGGATGAAGGCGTGCATATCTTTAAAACCTGTCATTCGAGACATTAGGATGAACACGGTCTCCCAGGCGAAGAGACCTACCAGCAAGGGTAGTAAGATTGCCTGCAAGCCCACCCGTCCAACCTACTAGATCGAGATGGTTCACGTTGTGCAACGTACCAAGGTATGTACCCCATTGTGCTGATTGCACGGATACCAAACCATCGTTCGGACCTTCTTGTGCTGCTATGACAGAGTGAGGATATCTACAAGGAATTATCGCACATGTCAGTATCCGCCAAAGATGACAATAGGGTAAACTCGCTTCCAAGTATCGATCAACCCGGGCTCATACTCTGCTCCCCAGCTGAAGTACCGTACACCTTCTACGTCTGGTGTGTTATCATTGAAGTCCTTCATTGCATCCTCGGTAAGAGATTCAAATGCCTTGCCATCGCCGCCACCATTTGGGAGGAGCTCCAGAAGAGCAAGGACCGCTGGGAGGTGAGCCGAGGCAAGGGAAAGGAAGTGCGAAGCAAAAGAAGAGCCACGATGCGGCGTGGCAATCGTGGTCAGACTGAGGACGCGAAAAGTACGTTGGGTGAGATGCGTGATGAGATAACGGCAATCGATGCCACCCTGATGCATGTATAAGATAATGACGTTCAGAGACGATAACTAAACACACCATGCTATGACCTATTAAATGGACATCCCGATTAGGATATATTTCCGATATCTTCTGTTCAAGAACCTTTGCACGATCGACAGGCGAAGAAGTTGCAGGGACGCGAGTGATGAGGACCTCGCATCCAATAGCCTCCAAGACCTCCTTGATCCCACGCCAATGGTAAACCTGCAAGGGTGCTATGGCAGGCCCAATAGTGACAGAATCAAAGCCTAGAAGGCCATGGCAAAAAACGAGAGGAGCGATTGGAGCGCGGACTGGACAGAAGTTGGCTGTTATTGATTGACAGCAGGAGAGGTGACGTACAGTTCTTTCTAACATCGTCGCTGAGCAAGTTGGAATCACTCGGGATGTTTGCTGCGCCATCCCTGCTGGCATCGGGCTGGAACCACCATCTGTAAGGTGGGGGGGAAAGGGTAAACTGTGGGACCGCAGACGTGTGTATGGAGCGCAGAGCGTCGAGAGACGAGCGCGGAGATGACACGCTAGGGAATGATAAGGAGGGGGAAAGAGTAAGAGTGACGAGGGAGTCAGAAGTGGCGGGGGGTGTTCCAGACGGGGAGTTGTATCTGAAACTGGATATTAGAGGCGGGGGTCTCGAAGGAGAGCGATGGGAAGCGAGTCTGGCGGGGGGTGGCGGAGAAGGCAGTATGCTGTCTGTGAGAGCTTCATGAAGTGCGTTGAGTATCGGCGAGGGTGGGCGGGAAGAGGACGGAGACGAGGAGTGACATGGAAAGCGCAGCAGCGGTGCGGCGTGGAGCAGCGGTGAAGAGGGATGGTACAGTCGGTGAGGAAGCGTGAGCGATCTCGAATGGTCGTTGGTTGGCAGCCTGTGGGAGTCCGACATCCATCCAAGTTGTTGGTGGCGGCGGACCACCATGAAGGAACGAGTCTTGTCACTGTATCGATCCTACCTTCGCCAAGTCAGAGCACTTCCCCATATTTATCTTCGGTGGGGCATCTTCCTCCACTCCCTGACTGTGTCTAATGGTACACCAGTCGCTTCTTCACTATCAAGGGCGCAGACGACTTCCGTTCCGTACTCAAAGCCAAATCGGTCGACCTTTGCAGGTCAAAGCTAAGGAGGGTCTCAAAGGCGGGTGCTCCCGTAGCGTTTGCGAACACACCCGCCTGATTCACTCATCTCAGGACTTGCGACTGCTGCAAGCAGCCAATGGAGGGAAATCCTTCGCCTTCGATCGCGTGCTTGACATGGCTTATGGAAGGGTTGGCAAGCTGCGTTGGGAATCGATGGAGGTACGGATGCTTGAACGTGTCAACTCGAGTCCTTGACGTTTTCCAGCCCCTACTCTCAGGCTCGAGGGCTCTGCTCGACTCCTCCGGCAAAGCCAAGACGGAGAAATGTTCGCCAACTTACTCCCCCGAACTCGTCGCTCTCCTTACTTCGAGCATTTCCCGTACGACAAAGCCATTACAAAAGCACCAACTTGTTTCCCCGCCGTCCCTGGGCCGTGCAAAGATGGATTCCGAAGACAGAGTGCTGTTGGGACCACCGAGTAAGCGCCGCGAGTATAACATTCGATGGCGTTTCTTCAAAAAAGAATGGAAAAAGGTGTACCCTCCCCTCATAGTGTCGCAGCAGCATCCTGCAAATCATACCAATCCGCAGGCAGCCTCGAATCCTCTCACTAGTTTTCGTGACCAGAGTGTCAACCCCCTGGAGGACTTGCTTGCATTAACAAGACCGCCTTCGAAGTCGCCTGACCTCTCGAACAAGGAAGAGCAAGTGTCCGACGTAAGGTCGTTTGATGGGAGTTTGCCAGTTCGATGGGTTCGACGACGATATCAGGCACTTCTGGGAAGGGTACCCCTCCTGATAGCTCGACCCTTGCCACGAGACAACTCAAAATGTACCTATGACATCCGGCTTGCGGACAACGCGATATCCACTTCCAGACCACATCCGCCACGACTTCGTTTTGTGGACACAGAAGATGTTTCATGGATAAGTGATATTAATCCTGTACTTCGTTCGGAAGGGGGTTGCGAGTAATTATATGTCACCTCTTTTTCGTTTACTTTCACTCGATTTCAGGACTTATTCTTGGCAGGGGTCATCAGTATGATCACTTAAATATGTCAAGCATTCGAATCGGCACACTCTAGTTCTAACCCATGAAGCTCAATGCTGTACATGCCATAGTTCCGGTCTGCACTCTTAGATGCCGCAGAGTCGCCGAGGCTCTGATCTACCCCGCACTGAAGGTTCAAGATGACCTTGTAGTTGTCAAAAGAGAATATTCTTTGTGTGCGGATGCTGTCAAGCAGACCCTACAAAATCTCCGTGGAGTAAGAGTCAAGCACGAGGAAGAAATACATACTTGAGGTCCCAGCGGAAAGAGCGCATAGTATTGTATTGCCCTTTCAAACTGTGCTAGCTGTTCTCCGTCACCGACGGTTCGAATACTTTGTTGGAGTGCCCGAACGTTACGATCTACTTTCTTCATACCAAGGTCATTTGCGACGTGTATTCGGCGAGCATTTTCAATTAGCAGCTGTTCCACCAAGTTTTCCAGCCCGAAAAATATAAAACTATGTGACCTTGAAGAGATAGCCATTAAATTGTGAAGATCAAACAGACCTTTGTTCATTTTTCAACAATGTTGTGGATGTGAACTCATCGATGTCGCTCAGTTCGGAGTTAAGGTCGACAATGTACGGATCTGGCTCTCCTGCTTCGTGATCAACTTGATAGTTTCCCTGAATTTGGTATGTCAGTGAGTGCACTCGTTGCATACGGGCACCTACATGACGGAATGCTGCGTCAAGATAATAGATAGTCCTACATCGAACCTCTATCCTGATTGTATGTAAAATAATTTCGGCCAATTGCCCGTATGTCTTCAATAATGCGTTAAAGCGTCTTAAATTCCGTGGAGTTAGCCAGGCGCTGAATGGGCGACCAAGGGACCTACAATGCCATTTCATGAGATAGAGGCAGGCTGAGTGGGGCGTCCTTAGAAGTATCATGTAAGAAAGAGAATGGCTGTTCTGGGGGAATGGCTAATGATGGAGGCGCATTGTCAAGGGAAGATCTCAAAGCATCTAATGCCTGAGTAAACCATGCCTGGAGATACGTACGTATCAAATATCAATGAAATGAAGACTGGATTACGTACGATACTGCGATAGAGGCTACATAACGCAGAGATGTTGCGGGTCGACGGAATAAGGTCACTTTTGTCCACCGCACATTGAGTTAGGTAGCCTATTTCTGAGCGGCTTTCTTGTCTGCATAACTGCCGCTTAATCACATGATCCTGTAAGAAAAGTACGTTCGATGAACATTGTATGGAGTCTGGGGGGTCTGACCTCTGCCACGAAAAGTTCGGACAAACAAGGGCTTAGCTCAGATTTCTGTGCCCACTCGGCAGCAAGTGACGGCGACGAGTGTCCTTCAATTCCAGTTTTAGACACAAGAGCCTGGAAGCGATAACTACATCGCTGATAGAACTGAATTATAACCCCGACAATAAGCCTTGAATACTTTTCCTGGTGAAATGGTGTCGTGCGAAGCATCGCACACAGGGAATTGATCAAGGCCATAAGCTGCGTTGCTGCCTAAAAAGATGTAAACAAGAGAGATAATATACAACGCCCAGCGTACCTTAAGAATCGGCCGAGGGCTGAAGCATGTAGATGAAATGTCAGGCTGAAATGCATCCGGGGCTGTATGCGGTCGTTTCTAAGCCAGACGAAGTCACACAGAACGTACGCACCAGATACTGCATGGTGGAACAACAAAGATATTTTCTCCTCCAATTGTGGTAAATATACTTTGAGTACGAAATCATCCAACACTTTGCTTGCTGATCGTGCACTCTCCAAGCCATCAGGTAGCGCGCCCGCGACCCTACCCAAAAAAGCCAAGGTTGGCTGGAACAAAACACTAACATGAAATGCATTTGGCTTGATCAGTAAACGGTGGTGTTGTCCACCACCAAGGACACGTTCATCAGAACCGAGGGACGACAATGCGCTTTGTACTGTGTTCTCTGCAGAACTCTGCGCGAGTCCCGGCATGGTGTCGCGGAGCACCCGCATGAGCTCATCCTCGTGGCTCCGAAGGGATTTTCCCGTCGTTTTGGTGTCGGTGTCTGCAAATCGGAAAATCCCCTGTAATCGGTGGGCATGACAAGGAGATCAAGAGCAGTATTAGACACATGCCTTGAGCTTGTCTCGTGTAAATCGGCCTTCTCGAAGTGCTTCATTGATAGAAGTGATTGGATTCCGACCCGCAACAGCACTTCGTTCCTCGTCGGTCAGATAATCGTTGAGTAGAGTCCGAACCTAATACCCAATTTGTCAACACTAGCGGTTTCTAATGTTCTATCCCAAAAGGACCTCAGCTTGTATCGGCAACCATACATCGGCAATAGGGAAAAGGTTTCCCGGCTTAGTGCCGGAGGAATCTCTGAAATCTCGTCTCTGAGAGTAGGTTACTGTCGTTCGTATAACCGGGATCAAAAGAAGTCGCACTCACTGATCCAACACGGTTAGCGACTTCGAAGACAACACGAAGGCCTTGAGTTATGGCATCTAACTTGGAGTAAACTGTCCAAAACAGATCCTTCAGGATCTCCTGGTCGTGATGCCTTGAGGTTGACTCCAGGGCAGCAAGACGAAGATTGGACGCCGTTTTTGATGGAACTTGGTGGGTAAGAGTTGCATGGACCGCGCTTGTTGTAATAGATTCGTTAGAAGTAAAAATATATCCTCCATCAGATTTGGCTCCTAGGGTAGCAGTTGTGAGAAGAATGGAACTTCTCTTCGACTCTTCGGCCCGTTCTTCAACTTCGTCAACGGTGGACTCGATTAGCGAGTAGATCTCGCTTTGCAACCGTTGCATGACAGAATCAAGAGCGCTCCCTAATTTTCCAAGTACGGCAAGAGACTCCAAAAGAGTTTCGATGTAAGTGAACGAGTCAGCTTCAGGGTTGACGTTGGCAGAGGCAAGGTGCGAAGTACTCGAAACAGCCAATATACCGAGATTTGAAGACGATGATGCCGACGCCGACATCGACGACGGCAGTTCTTGGAAACTGACACTACTGCGAAAGTTAGCATCATCGAGATCATACGGAGCATCATTCGGTCGGCCCGCCAAATCGTTGAGGTAACGAGAGAGACGAGTGCCCTGACCAATCTGCGCGGACGACGACGGTGTTTGGACAGAACCATTCGAGGAATATAATTGCGCTGGCTGGCACTCGAACTCCACCTTCGGCACTAAATACAATGATTGAGGACCACAAATAGCAGTATAAAATGGCACGAACATATCGACTGGCCAGGTGTATACGCTGCCCATCGCGAGTCACACCAGAATGATTTGAGGTAAAGATGATTGTGAAGCTCATCAACTAAGATGTCTCGGAGCGCCTAAAGGTGATGAGCCTCGCAACGGATTGGCACGATGATTTGCAGGACTTACAGTTTCCTGGCCAAGAAGATATGCGCGTAAGTCAGTAACGGCACCGATTTCGTGCATATCTGGTTTGTTTATCAGCTTAAGACTGCGTATCAGCAAGACTGAAGCCTGTATGAGCCGCTTCTCAGACATCAGAGCTTCAAGGGCATCTGGGACAGATTTCAAATGTTCACTGGAATGTATTCATCACCCGCACACGAGCGGGGAAAGTTCGACGCACATCTGATCCAACAATCGCATCATTTCTTCCAATGCTTGTCCCCTAGCCCATAGTTGAACGAGGTCCGCACGTTTGTTACCAAGGGATTCTTTGGTCTCTTGAAGAGCAACACGTGTTTCCTGAACTTGGGTTTGAGCTTGACCAAGGTGACTCAAAAGAGCGGCATGGTGGGGCAAAGCGTCAGCGAAAGCCTTGTAGTGTTCTGCTCGGTTCTCTGAGCTGGCAGACATCGGGGCGAAGAGAGAATAGTACTGACGATCGACTGAACCCTTGAGTGCCTGTGAAAGTAAATCCTTGGTTTTCCTGAAGGAATGCATGCTTTTTCCAGTAGATGTCTCATCGAGTAGCGAGAGGGCTAGGTCTACATTGTTGAACTAGTATCATTAGTAGAGATGACTGATCTTGTCATCAGCAAATACTTACATCAGGGTCGATCACGAACTCCCACTCATCTCTGATCTGGTCCAGGATGGCTAGGAAAGCATTGGCACGTTCAGCAGTTGCAAGGTGTACCAGGGCCAGTAACATATGAATACTTTGCACTAACCATCTATTTCGCCTGTTCTTGCCCTTGCGGTGGGTCTCCTGTAGTGAGGCATGCGTTCTATTACTATTTGTCGCGTAGACCAAGTTCGAAGCATACCGTATTCACGTGACTCCATTGTTTGTCATAGCGTGCCCGGAACGCGTCCTACCGCGCCCGTTAAGTAATTGCCTACAGGCTACAGCTGGCTGGTTGTATGCGCGGTCGCAATGGCTGTTCATCCTGACCCAGCATCCCTTTTCAGTCCTTCCCGACTCTCCCCTCTTTCTTCTGTAGAGTCCAGTACGCCTTCTTCTCATTCTCAGCTGATGCAGACGCGTCAAAGAGTCGAGTGTTACGTTGTCCCTCCAAAACTCTCACCATCCATCAAAGAACTTTACCAGCCAACTCCTGATTATCTCGGAGGCGATCCTGAATTTGTCCGTAGCGACCTTGATGTCGTCGTTGGCGAGTATCCATTGGACAACCGCGTCAAAGCTTCGCACTACTTTGTGCGTTTCAAAGACGGGCTCGCGCGTAGGGTCAGTCAAATTGTCGTCCTTCCTTTATCTTCTGAACTTTCTTCAGATCTCGTCTCGTACATTCCTTGCTCAGTACGGTGACCTCGTCGATGAATACCGTACGTTTTTGAAAGCTGCCTCTCACCATATTTCTCATAGCGACATAGAGCGCAGAAAGGCACAAGGTCTTCTGGACCATTTTGATCCTGCTTCAGAAGAGGTCCACGAATACTCGCGGATGACTGCTAGACCGTCAGTTGTCACACCCAGTCGTATAGTTACACTGGAATCATCCTCCGAGAGCGATGCATCCCAGTTCTCTCTCACAGGGGAGAGCGACGACATAAGTGACGATGAAGACCGTGGTGGCCGAGCCCCGTTCCGCAAGTCTGCACGTCTTGCCGCAGCTGACAAGAAGCCCAAACAAAGCAACCTCCCATTCAGTCCCAAGAAACTTCGCAGTAGTCGCGGATGGCAAAAACGAATTGCTTCCGACTCTGAAGATGATCTGGGCGGCTATGGCCAGGTGAATTCCGATGTAGAATCTATTTCTCCCAGGAGGTTGGCGCGCACACGAAAGAGCGCATTCGTAAACTTCGTCAGTGATGAAGAGTCAGATGGAGACAGTTATCACGACAGCCCACGTGGATCCACCGCACAAGGTACCGGGAAAAAATATAAAAAGAAACATCCTATTACAACGCGCCCTGCTTATGGACGATTCCGTGACATCGACAGTCTCTATGTTGATTTTTTTGATGATGAAGCAACGGCATCCCTTCGTGCCCACAGAGATATCTGCGAGAAATGTCGCAAGGGTCCTTCTCATGAGGAATTGAAGAGATTCAAGAAAAGCAGACGCAGGTCTAAAGCTGCCGAAGGTGAATCTGATGAATCTGATGAAGACCACATTCGGAGTTTGGGAGGTTGGGTTCGATGGTGAGGATACTAATGTTTTTTCTTTCATTTTACTGAATGAATTTACAGCCTTAAATGTCCTGTGGCTGCTCACTGGAAGTGTCTTGCAAAAACTCAAAGAGACGAGATTACGCGGGCTGCTCGTGCTCGCGATAAAGACCCACAGAAAGTACCGGAGGCGGCCGGCGAACCGTCTGCTAGCGGTTTACCGGATCGCAAAGAACTCGACATCGGCCAGACCACTGAATTTATCTGTGGACCGTGTATGAAGGGTGGTATTTGCATGGGGTGTCTGGAAGTGGCGCTTAAGCCCGACCCATCACATACAAACAAACATACTTCTAGCAGGTCCTCCCTTGAACCCATCCAAAGCGATGTTCCTGACATTGAGATGGAGGATGATACTTCGCGTCTGGTAGACGATATCTCGTTGCAACCTTCCCAGGAGCTCCTTTTTAGGTGTTTCTCTTGCAAGCGGCTTGCTCATTATCAACATTTGCCCACCCCAGAGAACGTGCAGTGGGCGGATGCAGAGCTCGCCAGTTATTATCAGGAAGAAACCGGCTGGCGCTGCGCTGATTGCACTTCGTATGTTTATCCGCTTGATAAAATCCTGGCTTGGCGACCCTACCCTCCTGGAGCCGTTGGACCCACTCTAGCAAGTCCACCTGATCCCAAGACTTCTCTTCCTCGAGAGTACCTAGTGAAATGGGCGGACCGCAGCTATCGGCGAATGCAATGGGTTCCTCACCTGTGGTTGGCTTCGACCAGCATGTTGAAACTGAAACATTTTCTTACTAAGGGTTCCAAAATCCCCCTACTAGATGAACCAGTATCCGATAAAGCCACCATGGACGTCGACACGATCGATGATAGCAACAGGGGACCGATCGCTTTTGAGCCTAGTGTTGACATTTCGCTTGAAACTGGTCCCTCATCTGCACCAAAGGACGTCTTTCTCGGTCCTTTACTTGACGCCGAGCGGCGAATTCCACCGGCTTGGAAAACAATTGATCGTGTCCTCGATGTGCGGTTCTGGAAACCCTCGTCAGGTGCCGACGGCAAGCGTCAGAAAAAGCGCATCATTCGCAGGGATCAGGTTGACGGGTTGCATCTCAATCCTGATCAGCAACGACAGCGTGCTTTTGCGGAAGGTGAACAACCCGATGACTCGCTGATGGAAGACCTGGAAGACTGGCTGTCCCGGACGAGCCAAGTTTTGTCTGTTAACTACATCGAGGAAGTGATATGGGTGTTCGTCAAGTGGCAGGATCTCGGGTATGATGAAGGTCAGTATCGCAAATTCGATATATGCATTGACCTCCCTCAACCCCTGATAGCAACTTGGGATTCTCCACCTCGCCGCGGAGAACCAGGATATGGCGCCTATGAGCATGCATTCCAGTATTTCATCGACTCCCGAAAAGTCCGTGTCAAAAAGACGCGAAAAGAGATTGAAAAGACAGAAGACCGTGCCCAGAATGGTTACGGTCGATTCGCTCTTAAAAGAGACCTTGATGAACAACCCAATCTTGGACAAAGTAACCAACTCAAACTGATGAAATTTCAGGTTCGCAGCCTTGCTTTGTTCGAACACCCTTCTCATGCACCGACAGATTGATGGATATAACTGGCTCTGCGACAATTGGTGGAACCGACAGCCTTCCATATTGGCTGATGAGATGGGTTTGGTTTGCTGCCTTTTCATTGCTTTCTTTCGGCCGTCTGATTTCTTGTAGGGAAAGACCGTACAGATTGTCACATTTCTGGGGACTGCAATCGAAACGTTCATGGCGGCTCCTGTGCTTGTCGTTGTCCCAAATTCCACGATTACTAACTGGGTTCGGGAATTTTCGCGATGGACTCCCAGACTGAGAGTGGTACCCTTTTTCGGGGAAGCTAAGTCGAGGGACGTAGTCATGCGATATGAGCTATTCCATAAAGCGAAGCGTGAACCGAAGTACCATGTTCTCATCACTACTTATGAGACCGTCACAAACCCCAAGGACTTCACTACCGTCTTCAAGGGTCTCGACCGTTGGGAGATTCTCGTGGTCGATGAGGGGCAGCGCCGTGAGTGTTCCATGAAAGAGTTAAGTATTAGCTTCATTTACGTTCTAAGTTAAAAGCGACAATAGTCAGCTCTTCAAAAAGTTGAACGAGCTTAAGCCAATGCATCGGATTATCATGACGGGGGTCAGTTCCATTGCAACCCATTTCAAATCTCTATTTAACTTATCTTGCAGACCCCGTTAAATAATAATATCCGAGAACTATTCAACTTGATGAATTTCCTTGACCGCGATAAATGGCAGGACCTTGAAGCACTGGAGAGGGAGTACGAAGAACTCAGCGAAGACCTAGTGCGCCAACTACACACGAGGCTAAAACCTTACTTCCTCCGCCGCATCAAGAGTGAAGTACTTCAACTCCCACCCAAGGTATACACATTCCCCGTTGAGTTTAGTCCGCTGAAGCGTAGCTTTGTCAGAATGAAGTCATTGTGCCACTCTCGCTAACAGCGTTACAAAAGGAGATATACCGGTCAATTCTCAGTAAGATTTTCAAGCAGTATACATTAGATAGACAACGAGCCTTGCTATAGGTTTGAATTTGGATATTCTGAAGCACCTCACCCAAGCGTCAAGCGTCGGAGCAAGTCGCACTGCAATCTCGAAAACAAATCTGAATAACATGCTTATGCAGCTGCGGAAGTATGTGGTCGCAATGGCTCACCGTCGGATGTCCTCACAACTAGTTTTAGGTGCATCCAACACCCCTACTTGATCTCTGATGACATTGAGCCTCGTAACCTTGAGCCGCAGGAAGCCCACGAGAAATTAATTGGTGCTAGCGCAAAGCTTCGACTATTGAAATCATTACTACCGAAACTTAAAACAAGAGGACACCGTGTACTCTTGTTCAGTCAAGTAAGTCTCGTTTGTTCATCCAATCAGACCATTCGAAATTGATCCATTCAGTTTGTCATAGCTCTTGACATCATCGAAGATTTCTTGAGAGGCGAGGACTATAAATACCTTAGACTCGTGCGGCTATTAACTTTCCAGCTTGTCTTTTTCTTACCGTATTTTTCTAGGACGGTGAAACGAAACAAGCCGTTCGACAGAAGGGTATGGATGAGTTCAATAAGCCAGATTCGGAGTACTTTATATACCTACTTACCACCCGCGCGGGTGGCGTTGGTATCAACCTCTACACGGCTGATACAGTGATCATATACGACCCAGATTTTAATCCTCATCAGGTCAGCAAATGTTTTGCTGTCTTTGGCTCTCTGGCTCATAACTGTGTCTAGGACCTTCAAGTACGAAGATGTTTTTGCACTATTCCCTCCTTTCCCTGACCATATATCTAGGCAATTGCTCGTTCACATCGTTACGGCCAACAGAAAACGTGTCTCGTATTCAAACTCATGGTAAAAGACTCTGCTGAAGGTAAGCATCGATGACTTGAGATCCATTCGGGTCTGACGTATCATAGAACGAATCATGCTGATGGGCAAGAAAAAGCTTGTTCTAGACCACCTGATCGTGCAGAAAATGGATGATGACGAGAATGGCGGCGATGACGTGAAATCGATCCTTACCTTTGGTGCCCGCGCACTCTTCGAGGAAGGGGATCAGAGTTCGAAAGATATTGTATGTAAGTATTATCTCTGCTATCCCTGCAAACTCTAGCTTAATAACCGTGCTTAGACACCGATCATGATCTTGACAGACTCATTGAGAGGACAGAAATCGAAGGGGAAGAAAAGAACGCTGCCAGCGAGCCAGGTCTCAAGTTTAGCTTCGCCAAGGTTTGGACAGCGGAGAAGGATACCCTGGAGGATATCAGGGACACAACACCCGACGTTGACCAAGAAGATTCATGGGCTCAAGCTCTGGAACGTATAGCTGCTAAGAAGGATGCGGCTAAAGAAAAGGAGGTGACAGGTCGTGGAGTCCGTCGAAAGGCTGCTGCTGCTTTTCCTCAGGTTCGTCGGGAAGATCTGTAGTATCCAGTGACTGATTTATATTTTATAGCAACAGTTTGACTTCCTAGAAGCTCTCGACGACACCCCTGCCAAGGGTAAAAGCAAAGGCAAAAAAAAGAGTCGATCAAAATCTGCGGCATCGTCGGATTCCGATGACGTATACGATGGTTCTGCCTACCATGGCACTGGTGATGACACCGATAGCGCAGCAGACTTGATGGACGTTGATCGAGAACTTCCATTGACCCCGGTATCACCCAGGCCTCAACCCCGTTTTCAACCTGCTTACGATCAAAAGTGTGGTCTTTGTGGTCACAGCCACGGGCCTGGTGCCTGTAGTATGATGGGGAGTTCTTCAAACCTTATGGAATATCGAGAAATCCTATTGAGTCATACTAATGATGAGCCATGGGAATTCCGGGTAAGAATCTCGTTTTTACGTTGAGTGTCGCGTTCCAAAATATGGACAGAAAGCCGCAATCGAGGCAATAGATCAGACGTTGTACGCTCGGGGTCAAGGCCATCTATTGGCTGGTCAACCTCTCAAACTTGTTTCCCAGCTGGGATCCACTCCGACCCTCATGGAAGCCAGTGGTTCAAGCAAGCGTAGCAAGGGCATAAAAAATCATTATCAGTCGACCTCATGCCAAATGCCTACACAGGAGGTTCGCCCTCAGGCAGCCGCGCACGAGAACAACTGGATGTCTATCCACCAAGATAGGGGACGCAACATGGTCGGACTATCTACCCACTCATCAGACCGTTTCCTGCCAGTGGCGCTGCCGCACAAACGCATGTTTTCACCTAGCGGAGTGCCTGGCAATTTGTCGAAGAAACCAAGGCATGAAGACTCTTCGGGTTGCCCAGTGTGCTCTGGATCCCACCACCCTCTTGACACCTGTCCAGCCCTCCAGCAAGATATACAAAGGTCCGTTTGTAGTCCAGCAAGACTGTTGTCATTTCTAACTTAAGTTCTAGTATCGCGAAACATATTTCGCGGTTATCCGAGGATCCTTCGCAAGGGCGGGTAACCAAGGAACTTGGACGTCTTCTTAAGCAACGAAAACGAGAGAGCGAAGAAGCTGGCCACACGACGATGCAAACGCTGTCTTAGTTTTTCCCATTCCCTTTGCGTAGAAAGTTTATGATACACAATGCTGTAATTTGGGTCAACTAGCCCTACATATGACTTTCTTTACATTTGAGAGAGCATTGAAGCTGGTCATACGCATCATGCCTAGGCTACAGTACGTAAACGGATGGCTCCTCTCTGCGCGCAGACTGGTATTCATATTTCTCTCACCACCACGAAACAGCTTTCGGTTCGAGGCAAACAATTGTTGGACAAGACGCTTTGTCAAAATAAATACTTGAAAGTCCAATTTTACGTGCAAGGCAGATGGTGCTTACGCCTCGTCTCCGAACGTTCAACATCGCGGATCCGCCGTTCCCTATGGAAATGGAAACCGAATCCGGGCCAAACTCAAGCTCCCGCAAACGGCAGCGATCTGTGACGTACGATGCGACTGCCGAAGAGTTGCCAGAGTTGCCCAAGCTTCCTGGACAGGTTACGCTGGAGGTCTTTACTCACAAATCCCTCCGACTTGCATGCCACGCCCAATATCGCGACAACGAACGCCTGTCGATCCTTGGATCCCACATATTGGAAATGATGACGACACAGCTGCTGTTCAGCAGAAGGCCGATGTTAAGGAGGAATGAGATTGAGGTGAGCGCAGCTCCCATGAGCTCACAGTGTCATGAGACGATGTCCCAGGAAGGCACAGAGACAGAAGCTATTAACGGTGGATATTATCGATACATGGGCCAACTTTTATCGACTACGCGATGAACTGCGTTATGACCCATCGTTTCAGTCATCACTCGGGGAGGCAGAGGTAAGTGGTGCGTCCCACAGATTGGGTGGGAATTGCGGTACTGAACTAGAATATAGCAAGGCCGCCTGCTCTTTCTTGCTTATCTAGGCGCAGTCTTCAGTGAGCACGGGTTGACGACTGTCCAACAATGGATTGGGGCCCTCCTCCGATTGTCGGTCCGTGTGTTTCAAGATGGAACAACGTTCGATCTGGTACCCGCAGACTTTGAGGTGCAAACGGGCAAGCGACCCAAGGTCGAAGAGTTCTTGCAAGGATTCGCGACACAATCGTTACAACATGCACACCCTAATCTGCCAGCTGCTTATAAGCCCACGCATTACAACCCATACGCGCAGACTGTTGGTTCTTTGCCTCCGCCACCGCCTCCACCAAGCATACCACCTCCAATACCACCACCTCCGCCGAAGGTAATTCCAGCGTTTGGGAACCCACTGGCGCCAGCGCAACCACATTTAGCTTTTTTGCCGTTATTTAACCAGACGGCGACACAGCGAGGGTTGAGTGTCGACTACCGTGCCTCATTCTCTGGGCCGCCGCACGCGGGAAAGTGGTCCGTTGCCTGCATCGGTGAGCAAAATAGAGTTTTATTGTTGCACAAGACTCATTCAGGCCGCTATCACGCAAGTGAATGGGATTGAAAAGGGCCAAGGGAGTGGACCAAGCAAACAATTGGCGAAAGAGGAAGCAGCCAGAGTGGCATACTATGCAATGGGATGGGCGCCTCGTATGTCCTGTTTGTTTCGACTGTTCTCCATGTTGTTCTGAATGGACGCCACACAGGAGGATGAATTAGATCCAGTAGTGGTGTTTGTCAATAAAGGGGTTGTACTAAATAGGAAATCACACTGCATAGTATCGTGGGAAGTATGCTTATTCATCCAGAGAAGGTGAGGCGTGATGCCGAATGGATGCCGAATGATACGACCGAGCGAGTTGGCCACCTCTTTGCAGTGTATTGTTTAGCTCGCCCTTTCCGTCGTCGTCGTCGCCGCCGCCGCCGCCATTTTACAGCGCCCATCGTCATCATGCACGATGTGCATCCTGTTCCGTCCATGTCGATGTCAAACCTTGTCTTGTCCGAGCCCACACACATCGACCTGACCGGGGACGACGATGTCTCTTCGCCACCGACACGCGCCCATGTGGAGACTAGACCGGCGCAGACATTCCCGTTCCCTTCGTACTCGCACCTTGTTCCACCCCACGCGCCAAAGTTGCCCCCGATGCTACCACATAACCCAACCTATCACCCCGCCTTTCCACTCCCATCGCTCCCCCGCCACCAGTACGTCCCCCCACCACCGAATGGCGCTTCTTTTGTCCATCCATCTGTCTCCAGACCCGCTCCAGCACACCCAAACAATATTATTGATCTTACTCATTCCCCCTCTCCTCCTTCTTCTCCCCTCCTCCTCGGCACTCCACTGCCGGAGGATCTCTCACCCAGAACTCCCGTTTGTATCGGTCAACTCACAGTCACAGCCTTGGTTCTTTATCCTGTCTCGTATCTCCAGCCGCACGACCCGACAAAGCTAGAAGCCGATTGGGCAAGCGTGCGTCTCCAGTATGAGCACAATCCACACAAACAGTCGGGTACAACGGAAACTATTCATATCAAGACTCCGCACATAAGGTCCCCTACCGGTGAAGTTGGCCAGGGCGAGGCCTTCGGCGTGGTCGAGCAGAAAGTTGCATCCCACCTTGGTCCAATGTTGGGAAAAGGTCTGATCCGATTAGACGCCAAAGTGCGTCGTGGCATGCCGCATGTAAGCATATTACCCTTCAACCAGCGTTGTTAGACCCCGTCTTTCTCATCCTACTGCAGCTTCCTATTCTTCCGTTACAGATGCTTGTTTACACTCCAAAGGGTAACATTACCGTTGTCGGAAATTACCTCCATCAATGTGGTCTCATTCTCGATCACCCATCCCCTCCGTACGATATCCAACGACTTGCCAATTATCATTATTGTAATCCACACAGCCCTCCTGGAGGACATCGTCAATCATTGCCTCCAGTTCACCCTAGTTATTCCGGTCCAGGAGGCAGTAGCTCTCGTTGGACCGCACCTGCAATATCTGGAAAGACGCTCGAAATACAACGCAGTCAGGTGGAAGAGCTCTTTAAGAGTCTGAGAAGCGGGGATGAACTTCCTGAAACTGAACCCGGTATCACTCATTACGCTTGCCATCGCTTCGCCCACTGACTTGTTGCACTTTATGAAAAGCATATGAAGTTGGGACGCCTCTTTATCCCCATCAGAAGAAAGCGCTCACCTTCCTTCTTGAGCGCGAACGAGAGAAACGCTGTAGCGATGGGCGATACTCCACTCTTTGGCAGGCAAGGATAAGCCCTCATTCTGGACAACAATCGTGGTTCCACGTCGTGACTCAAAAGGAACTCTTTCATGAACCTCAAGAAGCAAGAGGTGCTATCCTTGCCGATGATGTGCATTTGTTGCTTGTGAACAATGATATTGCGTAATAACTTTATAATTCACAGATGGGCCTTGGCAAGACGATCACATGCGTCTCCCTCATTGCTGCTACTTTGGATTCCGCTCGTGCTTTTGCCGCTTCCCCATTGTCTCCACTTCCACCTCTCCCGGATAGAAACTTCGAAGATACTTTATCCGCAGCGCATTTCGCTGGGAGCGTTTGGGGAATGCCTAGTACATCTGACACCGGGAAGGGCAAACGCAAGGCAGCAAAGGCTCAAGACAAGGCCGAAGCTACGTACGCACGTGCATGTCGCATCAAGATTAAAAGTCGAGCTACCCTTATCATCTGCCCTCTCTCGACGGTGTCGAATTGGGAGGACCAGTTTCGCGAGCATTGGCGAGGAGAAGTCTCAGTAGTTGGCGGTGGTGGGATTAGCTGCTCTGCGGCCACCAACGTGTCTGGGAATGCCACGCCCCCCTCCCAAACGACGCTTTCCCAACAAGAAAACGGGTCTGACATAAAACCACTCCGCCGTCCAGTCGGTGGACGTCCGTTGCGGGTGTATGTGTACCATGGGAATGCTCGTCGGCCGGATTCAGCTTTCCTAGCTGATTTTGATGCTGTCATCACAACGTATGCAACCTTGGCGTCTGAATATTCAAAGCAAACCCGCAGTATTACTTCTCTTGAAACTGAGGAAGAGGAAGAATGCGACAGTGATGGAGGGTTCCCTGGCGTCGAGATTGATGAACACGGAAATCAGGTCGTACGCCTCCCAAAACCGAAGCGAGCGGGAGTCAAACGGAAAAAATCATTCCCTAATGTTGCAGCGGAGGCTACTAGCGCTCTTCAAACCATACATTGGTACAGAGTCGTACTCGACGAAGCGCAGTAGGTTTTTTTGTGATTAGTATTCGAGCGGACACAGGCTCACGACGACATAGCTCTATCAAGGAGACTGGAACTGTGGGCAGTCGTGCATCATGCGACTTGATCGCTGATCGTCGTCTCTGTCTGACGGGAACCCCCGTTCAGAACAAGCTTGACGACGTTTTCGCTTTGATCAAGTTCCTACGCCTTGAACCTTTCGATGACAAGAACATATGGACAGAATTCATTGGAACACCTGTCAAATACGGGCAGACGCTGGGCGTTGCCCGATTGCAAACCATTATGAAGTGCATTACTCTCCGCCGCACTAAAGAAACAAAGACCTCCGATGGGCAGAGAATTCTCAATCTTCCACCTCGTCGAGACGAACTTCGCTATCTTAAATTTGATCCTCACGAACAAACGGTCTACGATCAGTTCTTCACGGAATCCAAAGCTGAGTTCCACGAGTTGTCGCACAAAAATGAGGTCATGAAGAACTATGTGGGGATCTTGCAGAAGATATTACGCTTACGACAAATCTGTGATCATTTTGAGCTTGTGGAGGGCAAGGAACCTGGAGGCATCCAGTCGACAGAACCGAGCCGTTATGAGGACCTTGCGTCCGCAATTGAACAGGAGGGCCTCAACCCATCCCGGGCAGCTGCAATCGTTGCACTGTTGAGGGAGGCAGCGACAACGCAATGTGTAGAATGTGGCGAGGAACTATGCGTTTCCCCGGAGAGTCAGCAAATCATCGAGGGTGGGTTGTGTGTGGACGACGGACCTTCAGCTCCCAAAAGAGGGAGGAAGACAAAGGGCGCTGCCTCTCGCACAGCAACGAGGACCAGTAGCCCGTCCACATCATCTCTTATCCTCACCCGTTGTCAACACCTTTTCTGCCTCGGATGTTACCGAATGAGTGTGTGCCCTGGATGGCCAGACGTACCCCTGGACATCCGTCGGTCATGCACTGTTTGCCAGTCTGCACTTTCTCCTCATGATGCCATACAAGTGCGTCCTGACTGTCAGCCGCAAGACTTCGTGGCGAAGAAGAAACCTGGCAAGCGGGAGAAGAAGTCCAAGGGGGCGAGTCTAGAGAAATTCACGCCGTCTACCAAAGTCAAAGCCTTGCTTAGTGATCTTATCCAATTTTCCAAAGCAAACCCTTACTCCGTCAATTACGATCCTGACTCGATCGAGGTGCAGGCGGTAGACCATCAGGGAAAGCGGGTAGACGATGGTACTATCAAAACCGTGGTATTGTAAGTGGATGTTCCGTAACCAGAAAAAAATCTGATCAAGTGGCGTCTAGCTCACAATGGACGACTATGCTTGATAAGTATGCCTTTCCTGTAGAATGTTAATGATGTGTGGCCTCACGAAGTCCTGCAGAATTGAAGATGCCTTGGACGCTGCCGGAATTCGTTATGAACGTTTGGATGGCACCATGAAGCGTGACGATCGCACGAGAGCTATGGACGCGCTCAAGTACGATCCAGCCTGCGAAATCCTTCTAGTCAGCTTGAAGGCTGGCGGCGTTGGATTGAATCTTACTGCTGCTCAACGAGTTTACTTGATGGATCCCTATTGGTATGGTTTCTTTGCTTTGGCGAAACGGCATGTTTAAGTATGTGGCAGGAACCCCGCCGTAGAGAACCAGGCTGTTGACCGCATCGTACGTCACCGCTCGCTACAAATTTGCTGTTCCCAATTTCACATCTCGCGATTCAGCACCGTCTAGGACAAACACGCCCTGTAACGACGGTGAAACTCATAATCGAAAATTCTATAGAGGATCGCCTGCTAGAAGTTCAACGGAAGAAGACTGAGCTGGCAAATATGACTTTGGGTCAAAACTTTAGCAAGGCTGATATGCTGCAGCGACGGCTTGAAGAGTTGAATCAGTTGTTTGGGTCATAAGTTATGTTGATCGCTGCATGTCCTTACTCTCTCATCTTGTCAAGTTCATTAATGGCTGACACAGCACTGTAATCGTTACTTGTAGAGCGACTTCATTGTAATGAATAGACCCCTCCGGGAATATGCTGCCTAGTTAAAGTACACCTATCAGATAATTTACCGGGTTTCGCTCAAAACGCAAAGTGGGCTGCGTTTTTTCGTCGACCCACTGCGTAGACAAATATTTGGCTGACGAAAAGACCAAGCGTGATTCCAATGGCGACCCGAATCATGCGTATGGCAAGAGAGAACCCCGATGAGTACTGTTCTGTGGAACTCGGGTCCGTGTTGATGAGCCCTCCCCCCTGCGCAATGCCAGACTATATAACGGACAGTGAGAACAGTAGGCACACGGCAGTGCTTCCACATACGGGCACAAGGAACAAAACACTTGTCACCATCGAGGTAAAGGCGGTCCCGCGAACGACCCGCGAGTAAACATTGCCAAGCAGACCAATGGTCAAGGCGCCAATGGCAGACACGAGATCACCATCGTCCGGTAAGAAGACGTTGCCGACCTTGTTGGCGACAAACGCCGCGCATGCAAAAACGACCATGACCACAAGCTGCCAGCTCCAAAACTCTTGCATGTTGGCGAGCGAGGAGGCGAGAGCGTAAGACGGGACCAGGACGGGCAGTAGCCACCAGGGAAGCGGTTGCCGCCACCACGGCCAATCTGGTTCTCTATGACAACCTTGGGATACCGTCTGACAGGGTGATGTGTACGGCGCGGAACCACATTACCTCTCAGTAAATAGTTTCTGTCCAGGGATGCCGCCTTTGCGAATCCAAACACCACCCCTTGAAGAGGAAACGTGCCGTTTTCAGCTTGAAAGGCGCCGTGTAGCATTCTATAAGTCGGCATCTGGCTCTTGTCCAGGGCGTGTCTTGCACGGGGGTTGATCACGAGATAGATGTCGGATCCGATAGCCAATCCGAAACCCTAACAGGGGTTCTCTAGTCAGAAAGCGGTCCCCGAATTCGCTGTGCGACCGTACCAAGAAAAGAGTATATATGATCGCGTAAACCATTCGGACGGAGCCACAGAGAATGTTGCGCGATGTCAACTCCAGAGCGCTAATGACTACAGGGACAGTTGATGGAACCAGCCGTGTCAAGTCTGAAACACGCACGGATTGTGAAACCCGGTAGGATGAGAACGACCCCAGCGGCTGCAATAGCATTGTAACAGAACAGATCTCCGGGGATAGTGCTCAGCGCTCGTGAGACAAAGGAGACGATGATCGCAATCGATATCCTGTGCGCCGTTAGATCAGAAAAATGGCTCGTATACAACTCACTCGTAAACGTTGGCATACGTAGCACTCCTTGACGCTGTACTGAGGCCCAAGTACTGGAGAACGCCAGCGCATAGCCCGGAGATCCACATATCGATGATAGAGCCGCCAAAGACCATGGCAGAGATCATGGACGCGGTGAAAAAGGCAAAGAGACAACGCAGCCAGAGCGAATAGATGGGGCGAGCCTTGAGTATCTCTTTCAGGTGTTTCGTCCCTTCTCCAACCGACATCTTATCGTGAAGTACCTTGCGGTAGATGAGATGGACTCGATGCAACGGGGTTAATGCGATGCGACCCTTGGCCTTGACAAAGTGCGTCTCGACCGATGCCACATCTTCATCCCCGAACGTCACGATGATGACATCTGGAATGTGCACAAAGGCGGCTTTGGCATCCAGTATCTTGGACGCCGTGTTCAGCTGCGCGTCGATGCGGTGGGAGGGCGACCCAAACGTCAGCAAGCACTTTGCCAACGTGAGCATAAACTTGCGGCGTTTGTCAATGCCTGAGTTTCATCTTGTCAGCGTAACAGATTCAAGTCACGGAAGCATACAAACTTTGGACGTGTTCCACGATCTTGCTCGCCTGCTTCCGCCTCGTGAGGTTCAACCGCGGTTTGTTCCCTCCCCGATAAAAGTTCCGCCCCTCTTCCGCGAGGTTGTGCACGGTGTAACCATGGAATTCGGCGTGATCCCGAGGGCCACTATCCTCAGGGACGCCAAATGCACTCGGCCAGTTTGGTTTCCACTGTGCCGTCTTGGCCCCGTCAAACAGTTGATCGTCTAGAACTGGAAGATCTTTCGAGCGCAGAAAAGACAGAAAGTGCTTTCTGGGAGGGCGAACGTCATGTTCCGTGAGGCTGCCCGTCGGATCCGCTCGTTTGGTCGGTGTGTCCAGGCTGTCCTGGATAGATGGGGGAATTTGGGCTGCGTGATTGAATGGGATCCAAGGTACCTCAGCGGGACGCCTCGACTCCATGGTGGTTATCTGGTGACATGGCCTGGACTGGCAGATTGCAGCGTACGCGCAGGTTCCAAGTCCAAGTTTAAATCAGGCTGGTCTCCCTCAAGGGTTTATGGGAATGAATACATTGATCTTGCATATGCGATTCAGTACGCACTGGAGTCGAGGGAAAGCGATGGTACATACAGCCGTTAGTACTTCTAGCGAGAAATATATAGCGGCTTTCGTAGGGTATACATGGTCAGACAAGACAGTAATACAGGACACTGCCAATCACCATATTTGTGGTGCGGGAGGGAGATAATCCGCAGGAAGAAAGAAGGCATTCATGCCTTGCTGGGAGAACGTGCTACCTCCCAAGCTCTGGTCGGATATCCAGACGGGCAATTGTTCATTGGCAGTCATTTCAAATCCCCTCCAAATGCTGTCCACATCGGTGGCATGGCCAGGCATCATCCCCATCTGTACTTGTTGTGTCCCTTCGGAGCCTGCAAATGATGGATCATACGTGGGCGAAAACGATTCGTGGTTCCCTATGGCCATATGCGTCGGCTGCGGCTGCTCCATTACCATAGATGCAGTACGCTGGGCTTCACGTGGTATCCTCGGGGATTGTGAAGTAGATGCAACCTTCCGTTTTTGCCCTCTCTTTAGCATAAGTTGGAGTGTAAGAGCGTAACGCTTCCCGGGTACTGTCGAAAAAATTAGAAGAGTACGCGGGTACATGTGAGGGCTTACTCTGAGACATCAGAGCTGCAAGACACTCGACCTGGGATCGTATCTCTTGAACGTCGCAGTCGTTTGGGCTACGATCGGAAAAATATGAACAAATCGACATCTTGACGAGACTGATGGGACTTACAAAAGGCGAGACAGTCTCAGAAGAAAAGAGGCAGAAAATGTGGCAGTGGCGTGCGTGTAGTGGACAGCTATTGAGTGGTAAGATGGGAAAAAAATAGAAACGAGGTCAAGTCACCATATTTCATGCCTTCGCTATACGAAGGCGAATTGACAGTGAGATTCATGATCTGGCCCGCGATCCGAATGGAACGAATGGCGAGATCCCTCTGAGCCCTCGGCATCTTCTGGACGTCTTCTGGACCGTTGATGCCTCGCAATGCTGTTGCATTGTGAAACAGTTCAGCATGCAATTGTTGAATTTGGAGACTCTGACGATAAAACGCTGACAACTGCAATCTGGAGACCGCATACCACCAACGGGCATACGACTCACCTGCATCTTCATACTTTTGGGAGAAGACCTGATCCCATGTCTTGTACCAGTTTTGAAATTCCTGATCAGCCCGTTGAAGGACTTCAAATGTACTGTCGTCCACAGGTCGATCAAAAGGCGACAGTTTGTTGTGGACACTCTCCCGGATTGCCATGAGCTCTACGGTGGATACAAGACGCATATCATCTTCGATTGCGAGAGGATGCTGCAAAAGCAGACGGCCTTGCCAAATACTCTCGTCTTCCTTTAGAATCGCAGGACGGCCAGTACCGTAAGACAGCCTGAAGTGCTATTTATAAACACCAACACGAGAAACAAGACTACTTACTGATGCTCGAAAAGGTACAAACAAAACCACGTGCGGCAGGCGATGACTAGGTCACGGTCTTCAGACCCATCCGAGTTTTTAGGCCTATTCTGCATCCGCCGAAACAACTTTGGCCACGCTTGATGCAAGGCTGTCAAACCCGTAAGAGTGCGCTGAGAGAGAAGTAGGAGGATGAGCTTACAAAGTTCCATCGCCATCCGTACAGCATGTCCTCCACTAAGCCAACCATTATCAGACCAACCCGATACGAGAACTAGGAGACACGTTACAACCGACAAACAATGGGACACGGTGAGAAGCTCACTCATGGCTTGAATCGCTTCCACCCCAGTAACGAGAGAGAAAAGGGTGGCACGCGATTTATTCTGGACTGCGTCGAGACATCGAGTGTATGTTTCACTCGGGGTTCCTGCAAGAGGCTCGTGGGAAGCATCCAAGGGGAAGAAGATGGACGGACCTCCTCCATCACGAACGCGAGCGCCAACCATACAGATAGCATCTACTGCAAACGGAGAACGGTGGTGAAGAGCTTCATAGGTGTCTACTCGACAATCGAAAACAGGCAGAAATGTGGAACAACCAGCATAGAAACTACCAAGGGGGTTAGTGGGAAGACCGAGTGGGGAAGAACGGCCTTACATTCGGAACAACTCGCGAGCCTCTTGTTCGGGCACAAGATTTTGTGTGATGACTATAGATTCGTGTTGAGCTTGACGACGATGTACCCGAGACGACTCACCGTCGGGGAAAGCCACCCCACGGAGCATCTTGTGACGAATCTTTCTCCTTTTGTTAGGCCGGTTCTGTCTGTCGGGGGACGGTGATCTTGTCCTGCTTTGGGGCTCACTGCTGGTCTCGCCGTTCTCCTTTAGGTAGACGTCACAACACAATCAAAAGGGGAACGCTTGTACGAACCTTGGCGGCTCTCTCGATCGCGACATCGGCTAGTCCACGCAAGACCTCCCAGGGCGCAACGAGACCAGAAGCGGGCAGTTCGCTGTCGTCTTCGTCCTCGAGTTCGGAGGAATCACCGCCTACGAGATCTGAAGGGTACGGCAACGTACGCTTTGAGGCATGGGGCATGGGGTAGTTTCTGTGGGAGCGTTGAGGGTCGTCAATGGGACGAACCGCAGAACTTTGGGGAGGACCGCCGCTGATTCCACTGATCGAAGAAAAGGGTGGAAGAACGGCGCCTGAGTGCGGGGGAAAGAAGGACTGGGCGCCTTGGGGATGAGGGTACGAGGCTGGGAGATGAGAAGAATGGAGATCTGTGACACCGGACTGGGAAGCGGAAGGACGCGCGTCTCGGGAGGGACCGGTGAGGATGGGGGGGATGGTGGGATGGTAGGCATTCGGGGTTTGAGGGTTGCGATGGATATTGGGGTCTGTGATATGAGCGCCATTTGGAGGTGCGGATGTGGACGGGGATGTAGTAGCGGGGATGGGAGAATGGGAGTACTGGGGTTGTGAGAACGTGGAAGGAGAGCGATGGTGGAGAGGCGCCGAGTTGCGGAGGTGGGCAGCGATCTCGAGGAGGGTGTTCTGGATTGTGGTCTGAGTGAGTCTGATGTCGGCGACATGCGCCTCTAGACTGCGGATGCGCCTGAGAGAGGGATGAGGGAGGGCGGGCGGAGGTGGAACGGACATACTCGAGACCCGCCTCGCCGGTCAGGGTTGCCTCCCTGGATGGTTTCTCGAAGAGACATTCCAATCCTGCGTGGCGACATCTGCGACAGGGGGGGTTGTCTGCACCCTCGCAGCGCATTTTTTGTTTGCGGCAGGCATTCTGGATGGTCAGTGAGGCTTGGGAAGCGAGCGAGAGAGAGAGGGAAGGCATACACATGCGCCTTTGGAGGGATGAGCGGTGAGAGGGAGAGGGAGAGCTGGAAGAACATACGAGGTACGCGATTGAGCGTCTTCACTTGAGGCTTCACGTCTTGTTTCTTGTCCTGATCCATGATGGGGGGAGGAGAAGAGAGAACAGCAAAACAGCAGTCAATAGCTGATGGACGAACGCATCCCCTCCTGGATCACGTAAGCACATGTTGTCTCTCCTCTCCCACTGGCTCGGGTGAGTTTGTACGATTAATCTTCTGTTCGCCATTCGCTCAATTCTAATACAGCGCTTGGTTCGCCTTGGCACTCCCCGCATTCAACACCTACAAGGCCCTCGAACATGGCCCTCCTGCTCAGCTGGAGCTGTGTGCAAAGTATTGGGTCGTCGTCGCACTCTTCTTCGCACTCGAGCAATCCCTCGGTGCCGTCCTCTCCTGGTCCGTCTTCTTCTCGTCTCTGTTGTCGCATTCACACCCCCGCTAGGATCCCCTTTTACTGGGAGCTCAGGACCACCTTTCTCTTGTACACCTCCTTTCCAGGCATGCAGGTATGCCACCGCGCCCACACTTTTCTCCTCCTCACGGTTGCCCAGGGCGCCACCAATGTCTACGACAGCCTCGTGGGGCAGTGGCTTTCAAAGAACGAGCCAGAGATCGACAACGCCATCAGTTCAGCCCAGTCCCGTGTCGCTACCCTTGGTCGCTCCTGCGTGTCTGGCTTGATCGATCTCGTCAGCAACACCCCCGATGCATCAAAGCAAGCGAGTCCCCTCGCAGCTCGTGTCGACCAGTTCAAGCGCCTCTGGGCTGCCTATGTGCCCTCTGTTTTCGCCCCACTCGCTCCCAACGGCGCAAGCGATAGCCACGTCCACAGCACTGCCAAAGACAGGCCCCAGTCGTACATGACCAGCTGAGACACCAATTATTTTTTTATCTCAAACATGTATCGTCCGAGTTTCGTCGCAATATAGATTGACCCTATCCACCATGCCCGTGCCTCTTGAACGCTCCCTCCACATCGCTCGTCGTGTACTCCATCGTTACACCGCTATCTCCATAACATTGTGTTATCCGCCCTTTGAAGCTCTCCGTCATCCGTTGTAGCTCCTCTTCGCACGCCTTCCACACCCCAACCATCACCGTGCCAGCCGCGATCCCGCTGCTCTCCTCTCGCGTCGTCTTTTCTTCTGCCTCGGTAAAGTGCTTCTCCACCCGTCGGAAAAGCACATCAACGTGCTTGCGCACGTCCTTGCCGTCAAACTCTTTGAGCACCCTTTTCAACGATGATTTATTATAATTTGCATTCTTCTGAACTTCGCTCGGTGCAGTCGTCTGGAGAAGCCTCTCCAAGCCCTCAAAGAATTCCTGTGAGTTTTCATCAGCTTGCGTCCCAGAACGGCACCACACCACATACAATCAACTTAGCGAACGGCCGTCTGAGCACGAGCCCGACATACGCCGTCAAGTTCTCGTTGTAGATCGCCTCTGCTTGCTTCAGAAACCCTACAACAGATCCAGTCGCCGATCGTGAGATTTCCGCAACAAAATAATGCATGTTTTCTGTGCGCATCAATCATTCGCATCATCTTGGTCCCGCGCCTACACTCACCAACAAGCAACACATGGTAGTTGAGCTGGCCCTTGTCTTCTCCCTCACCATCCAATGTTGCCATCTGTTTCAGACATTCAAACATGCTGTGCACGATCTTCTCATATGCCAGGTCAACTTGACTCCGGATCTCCAACTCATCCGCGCCGATCAGCTGTTGTTCGACACGTCCCACGTACACCGGGAAATACTTGATGAACTGAGCAACGCCTTTCCGTTTCTTGCTCGTCAGCTTCGTCTCGTCCACCATCTTGATTTGTTGGTTCTGTCCCACGTGTCAGCCATCCCATCCCCTTTAGCAAGATCACTTACAATTTGTCGGTCGAATACCCCCTTGAGTCGGAGATGTTGCTTGTCTAGGATTTGCAGGAAAAACGTATTGCCACGCTCATCAGCATCTGCGAGAAAACGTTCCAGGCAAGCGATGACCCCGACTAATTGCCTGTCCCGTGACTTGTGTGAGTGCACGTGCCTTAGAATGACAGGCACTCACAGCGCATCTTTGGCAATTGCGATGTCAATCCATTGTTTCAGTTCAGTGGGCAAGAAACCAAATATTAGATCCATAGCTCCGCGCACCAGCTTCGTGGTAGATTGACTGAGCCCTGCACTTCTCGCCGCCTGCCGTCGAAAGTAGTTGTCCAGACCGGCGTAATCAGCAAAGGTGAGACGCGCATCATTGATCTGCAGAAAGTCGGCAATAAAATCGTTTTCCCGATAAATTTGGGGGGTGATTTGTTCCAATATGTAACCAAGGGCCTGTGCCCGGGTGAGGAGATCATTTATCACCAAATGAAAACACGCACGTCAGCGGCGCCATATTCCTCCCCTCCTTGTCCGCCTCGCTCTCGTTCACGATTTCGCGCTTCCCCTGGCCCACGTACAAGGGTTCCCGCACGGCGAATAGCACCGCCTTTCGCGCTTGCGTTATTCAGTGCAAACCCTGAAAAAACAGGTAAACGCGCAAGGAAAAAACATCACCACAGGTTACCTTGCTCTGCGTCTTCCTCGGACGCTTTCTTCAGTAAGCTAGAGTAGATCGTAAATAAACCCTTCATTTGGCTATTGTGAAGGTCGCTGGTTGCTGAAAAATACGCCTTAAACAAGAGTTAGTCCTCAGAGTTTGCACCCCTGAACGACTTACAGCACAGAATTTGGAATACATGGTTTCATCCATCTCTTTCAGATATAGCAGAAGACCAGCGTATCTGCCAAGGTAGGACTCCATGCCTTGATGGTTAAATATAATCGGCCGCCCGCGCCCTTTTGGTCGGGTAATACCCCCGTTATCGTCGAGAATTAGTTTGGACTTGAAACGGTATGAGAGTCTGCATAGCACAATGAAGGCGCCTGACCTGAGCAACTATCATGATGGAGAGGTAATCAAATATACGCTTGCAAAACTGCGCGTTATAAGTCCTATACTCGTCCAATCTTTCCATGGTGGCAGCCATTTCTAAGGAATGGAGTCAAATCGTGCGACTCAGGCAAAAGAATCCGGACCTCTATCTTGACTAGCCTGAAGTGCTTTGTAGAGTTCTGTTGCCGCCTCTTCAAGGCGTTGTATTCCGACTTGCTTTTCAAGAGACTCTTGGGTAAGGGTGATCAATGCATCCTGACTGACTTGAACCGTTTGCTGTGCATAACGTCAATATATACCAGAGACGCGATGGCTGAGTTACATACAAGCAGGTTCTCGAGCTCACTAAGGAGCGTGCCTTGATTCTGCATTTGGACTTGCAAACCGCGTCGCTGGGATTGGATGAAGGAAATATCATCTCCCACAGCCTATCGAATAGGTCAGCACAACAAAAACACTGTGGTCGTTTGCCTACGTTTAAATGAATCCTATACGAGGATATCAAGGTGTCCATGGCGTCGACCTCCTCAATGGCCTCATCCAAGTGTTTGACGACGAGGTTCACTCGGTCATCAGACTCCAAAAAGGAATGTATGTTGGCCTACCAAAAGGGTCACTCCGAGTCGAAAAGACGCGACAGACGACCGACCTTGTCCAATGCCATGAGCTCGTCGAGCAAACGCGCTTCGACGAGATCTGCAGCCCCTTTGACGGACTTTCGGCCAAACACGTCGTCACTTGCCCATTCATAACCCTCGAGCATTTCTTCTACACTAATCATGGTTGCATCTGCGGTTTCCTCTGTGCCGTCTGCATCCTCTTCAGAGCCCCAGTCACCTGCCACAAGCCGGTCGAGAGCAACTTGGTTTGAAGGGTCAAAAAACGAAACACGGTTATTGTGCTCTCGGCGCGTCTGGGTGGTTTCGAGAGGTCTCGAGTTCAAGGCACGTGATGGATGCCTCTGGGTCAATGCGGGTAATTCGGTGTGTGCAGAAGGATGTGCGTCGATCGATGGACTTGACGTGCGGGGCGAGTCGAGGGATGACCTGGGAGGCGGATAAGCCGAGCGTGGAGGTCGAGCAGGCACGAGACTGGATGGAATGGCCATCGCAGCACCTGCAGAAGAGGGGGGAGGTGTTGCGATGGACGGACGACGGGTAACCCTTGGTCGGAGGGCACTGGGTAGACTAGGAACGGGGGATTGGTGCGGCGTGATAGTAGGGGAAGGTGGGCGGAAACCCGAGGCACTGGAGACAACAGATTCCCTGGCGGAATGGTTCCTCATGGAGTCTGCAGGGGATGCGGACCGTGAAGAGGATCTGATGATGTGGGAGCGAGGCGTCTGGGGAGCTTGTGCGCTGTCAGGGGGGACAGGGATGCGGTTTGGCACGGCGAGGGGGGGCGTGGACGGCACGGATGGCTCATCAAGAGATGGGATTACGCCCGTACCTGAGACGAGTTCTGTGAGCGACTGACTTGGCGTGTCGTCCACACCGACGAGTTGGAGTGGGGCATCGACGAGAGAACGAAAGAGGCCGATGACCGTCCTGACAAACGCGGCTTGGTCGACGGCATTCTCTGTCTGCCACTTGTACGTCCTCGCGAGGGTGATGTTGAACGAGAGAGACTGGGAGAGGGTGAGCATGGGGGCGAGATAGAAGGAGGCGACGCACAGTAAGGATGTGTATGCCTCTGAGCTCGGTGAGCCTCCAAGTTTTTCCTACAGAAAAGGTGCCATTCGTGTTCAGTTTCGACTTGTGTATGAAACCCGAGTTGTCTGATGCGCCTCGAAGGGGGTGAGCGGGTGGGGTGTTGGGTGGGGGGAAACGTACGGGAGACGAGGATGTAGCGTGGCTTCTTTCCCTGTCCCTCGCCGGTGTCCTCCCAAATCTTGACGTGGGCGACGTAGGACTCGAGCACGTCCTGGCCAGCGTTGCGCTTGTCGAACACGGATGCGATGATGCGCTGCCTGGCGCGGTCGTTGTCCGCCATGGTGACCTAAACGGGGTGGATATGAGCTTGACACACCTCCACAGGTGGATCCACACCAGGTATCTGCTTTATCGTCCTCCACATCTCTTACAGCTCATTCGACCATGCTCTCTTCAGCCCACCATGTGCTCGACGACGCCCTCACTGCCGATAGCCCCATATCCTCCTCATCCAGGGATGCCTCCGTAGACGTCATGGATGTCGACGACAACCCTGGCTCATCTCGCGAATCTCTCCTTCTCCACGACCCTCTCCCCTCTCGCTCCCTCAGAAGCCGTGTGCCGCCCTCTCACATGTCGCTCAGGTTCAGGCCAAGTCCAATCTCCCTCGCCTCACGATCCAAACCCCATCAACGTGGTGCTTCCGACGACAGTCTCAGGAAGAAAGTACAGAAACACCCCGCTCCACCAAAGCCACAGTCCGAACGCGACACCAGAGTCCGCGAGCTCAAGTGTCGTGCCCTCGCCATCCCTTCCACCGGCAAGACTCCCGCAACGGTCCGCCAGCGCATGGTCATGCAGATGGTTTACGACGAGATCACCCCCTATCCAGACGAAGCCTGGGTCGCTCAGCTCGGCATCATCATACAGAGGTATCTCTCTCCTCATTCCCCGTCCAATCCACCTCTCACCGTCCCACAAGAGAATACCATCAAGTCAAGAACTGGTTCTCCAATCAACGCCAGAAAGATGCTCGGGACTCACGGCAAAGTCCACAGCCTTCTGCCTCTTCTAATCTCGAATCCTCCTTGTGCAAGATAACGTGCGATGGCCGGGATATGAGAATCCGAACATCCGCTCTTGACGTGTGCACGGCCGATGAATGGTCCGATGCCTTCTTTGATGAAGTGGTCATGATTCACAACTTTCGTCTCTTGGCAAAGCACAGTCAAGACGAGGCAAGAGCCATCCTTCTTGACTCCCCACCCGACACAACCGACGTTCCGCATACTCCATCATGACATCCACCCATACCTTGTATGCATACACAATCATGCTCATTTTCCTGTACATTCTAATCATCCCTCGCCGTATGTGTATCACTTATAATATGATCGTAATACTTATCGTTGCTGTAAATCTCAACGCAGTCGCATTACATCACGTCGCTTCATTATCTGGCGGAGACTCATACTGAGATAATGAATCCCCTTCTTGACGTCCCAACCATCTCCAGTAGCCCCCATTCCGCGTGTCACTACCGTTCCCGGTCCACCGTACCTGTCCAGCCTGCAGAACCTGATATCGCTTCCCTCTCCACGTAACCTCATTTCCGCACATGGCTAATGCCCATATAGGGAGTGCCAAGACCTCTCGGATGCACCACGCGCCAATGAACCTCCACCGTTTGTGAGGAGGGAGTGGATAGCCGGCCAAAGACTCGTACACGTCCAAGTCGACCCAAAGCCACGCGGCATGATGGATAGGCAAAAAGATCCATGGGGACACCCCGAACAGATACTTGACACTCGCAGCGGCTATAGCACTCGCCACTAGATTCTCTGTAAATGGTTCGAGAATCGTGGCCGCGATGACCATGTGTTTACGAACACGTATCCATCGAACGCGGCGCCAGACGTAATCCGCCAACGTCATTTTGCCTATTGCGTTGTGAGCGACGTCGCAGGAAAGGTCATGTCGGCAATCCAGTTCGTGCCAGAGGGAACTAGCAATCATGTTGTCTTCAGCCAAGAAGGACCCAAATGCGGTAAGCCCATGCTCGCCCTCTCCGGGATGGGTTTCTTTGTAAGGCTTCAACGATCCATTGACACGCTCCAAGTCAGAACGACGATACAGGTTTGACTTGCCGACTACACAGGATTCGATAGCGACAGTGTTGATCGCGAGGTACATTTTTGCGTGGTTGGTGTTCAGAAACGCGGCTTCCACTTGTGCGCCGAGGTATCCTTCGTGTTCGGTTGCAAAGGGGACATGGTGGACCAGAGCGACACGTTTTTTAGAATTGTCTCGCCTGGATGCTTCGTGGAGGATATCTACTGAACGCGCAAGCGTTCCTGGGGTAACTGAGACGTTGGAGTCAATGACCCAAAGGATATCATGGGTAGCCAGTCGGTAGGATTTGATGAGGTTGTTGACCTTTGGATTGACGCCGACAACCTCCTCGCCTGCAAAAGGGCGTAAGTGGAGTAAAAGGTGCAACATGGGGCGCGCACCAACGACAATCTTGGCATCTACTTGGGGGTATTGCTGCATCAGCTCGTTGACCACCGTCAGCGCCTGGTCATCTTCATCGGCGACAGAGAGCAAAATCTCAAAGTTGGGGTATTCTTGAAGGAATGTGGACTCCAAGTTCTCGAACAAGTTGGTGTCCAGGCCTTTAAGAGGGCGTAAAATCGAGACGCCTGGTGCGTTGGGGGACGTTGCGAGGGGTGAACGAGGACGAAGACGATATCGGGCACGGCTACCGGATCACAGTCAACATCGACCAGTTTGTTCTTCAGGTAGTTGGCTTACCCCGTGCGGCATCCCAGTAAACCGATGGACCACAAAACGACGTACCAGCCAAGACCGAGGAGGGAGAGAACGCCGTAGAGCGTTGGCTGCGACATGACGCACACAAGCAAACGCCGTCACTTTTATTTATTCCGTAACTAAGCAAGCTCGTGTAGAGAAAAGAGCTGTACAGTGTTGTCGAACACCGTCTTTGCTACCCGCTCAAAAGGTATGGTATCATGCAGCCTATGCACAACCCAGGCGACCCCTCCGATCGTACACGGCTCGTTGCGACCTTTGACGGCCTTTCCGGCGACAAAAGACTCTGGCCGAACTGACGCGGGAAAGTAACTGGTGCGCAGAGGAGTGGGCAAGTCGTCCAAGTGTTCTTTCGAAGCATGGGTTCTTGCCATGGAGCACCATGGCGCATCTAACATCCGTTTCAGTACCAGCACCGTCAAACACTCCTTGCCTTACCAGTTTCAAAAAGAAGTCTATCTAGGCGGATGGTCTTCAACACCTCCAAGTTTTGTTGGCTCTTCATGGAACACCCGTTAGCTCCAATGTAAAATCCCATGCCAATCTTCCTCCATGTACATGATCATCAAATTCCGGTACGCCAAGGGCACTCACCAGCTCGGCAGCCTCTTCAATGCTCCCAGTAAAGCTATGCACAACCCCACCTTTCGCACCAACACCCTTTCCTCCGTCCTCGCCGAACCCCTCCTCTCTGAGAATGTTGACAAAGTCCGTGTGGGCAGCTCTCGAATGGAGGAACAGGGGAAGGTGATACCTCTTGGCCAGCACGAGCTGTGCGCCTGCAAACGAAATGTGTTGGGTTATCCACACTGTAGTTTATACTTACGAAAATGCCTTTGCTGCTCTTCCTTGGAGGCAAAGTGTGTTCGGTCATAGTCTATACCAACTGAATCAGCCCCACACGATCGCTCAGAAATCACGGAACGGCAACCTAAACCACATTCGCCTATGGCGACTACTCTACCACTCGGACGCAGATTGTCGGCAACCAGCTTATCCAATGCACGCAAATAGGCATCTGGACCCTCGGGGTATTGATCAAATTCCTTTGAACGTGTCGGATGACATCCAACAGTCGCATAAAGCCCTGATCGCATGAAGAACGTGATGTCGAACAACGAGGACTGACAGCGTACCAACCCTTTTGGAGGGCGATCCCCAGCGCGAGCTCGGAGTCGCGCAAGCTCCCCCCTGTGACAATCATCGACTTGACACCAGCAAGGCGCGATCGCTCTAACACAGAGTCGAGATCACCTGAGGATGCTGTTACCAATATTGTTGCTGTCCAGGATTCAACGAACATGCCTTGATGTTTTTGCTTGCCATGATACAAACCCTGGAAGGCAGTATCGGTGAGATTTACTAGCGGGGATATTAGCATGCTGCAGTGCGACTCAAATACGATCGAAACCTCCAACGTCTGCAATACGTGAGGGGCTTTCCTACACACTCACACTTACTTACCTATGAAGTCTGGCATAAGTAGTGCCAGTTGAGCGTAAATAGCCACACACAAGGTTGTTTGTTGCTCGTTGCCAACCTGCCCGTCGTCCGAACCACAGAATTCGTCCCATCCTTATATTGTCTCTCGTTTGCTCGTCTTGAGGCCGTATTGCCGGTCTTCAGTCTATAATGGCTGCTAATTACTCCTCTGTCAACAGAAGTACGCCCTACGGCTCTGGTGACCCTTATTACAATGCATCCACTGGCTACATCTCCCCGCCCCAAGCCCCGAAGCAAAAAGTTAGCAAGTGGATCAAGTTCGGTGTGCCTGTCGCTATTCTTGTGATTGTCGGGGCAGTCCTTGGTGGGATCTTTGGCTCTCGTGCTAGCAAGACCTCTTCCGCCAGTAGTGCTGCTACCTCTGCTATCCAGGCCAAGAACGCCATTGGCATATTCCCATCCACCACTGATGGCCTTTATATGCTTCCGGTCTACCCCGCTACTGTTGGTATTTTTCTCATGCCTCTGGTTCTCATACTAAGCCAGCACCTGATGAACAGACCAATGCCGCAGCCTTCTCTACCCCAACATTCATTACCTCTTCGGGTGCCAATCATTCTTGGCCGAGTGACCCTTTCCAACCTGCCAACCCGAGCCCAACTCAAGTGCGCTCCGATCGCCCTCGACTCATCGCCCCTGCGTACCAGTGGCAAGCCCTTCCCTTGTTGATCGCCAACGACGCATACCTCTCTTCTTGGAACAACAGTATCTTCCAAAATGCTTCACAATATCTGAGCAACTCTCCGGTTCCATATTTCATGGACAGCGGCAATGGCATTTTGGATCCGGCTCGAGAGATCAAGCAACACGTCAAGGCATTCTCATACGTTTATCGGATGACTAATGATACAAAATGGCTTGACGCAGTTTGGACAGAGCTCCAGGTTTGTCTCTCGTTTGATCCAGGTGCATCTTCTCAAACTGTTTTTAGAGTGCTGCTGGCAACCTGACAAATGGTTGGGGACCGAATAATAGCACCAAGTGGAACCCCACCCACTTTCTTGACACCGCAGAACTGACAGCAGCATACGCCGTCGCGTACGATTGGCTGTATGACCAGTGGCCTTCAGACCAACTTGCGAGCATCCGTTTCACCATGATCGAATACGGTCTGAGCAACGGTCTCATTGCATACAGCAGTAACGATCCAGAGTTCTATGGTTGGTGGACGAACGACACAACGGGTAACTGGAACTGCGTGTGTAACGCTGGACTCATTTTGGGCTCGCTGGCCATCCTTGGAGACGACACCACTGGCACTGCCCAACAGCTCCTCGGTTTAGCAATCCCAAATGCCATCGCGAACTGTGCCCGCTCGTCTAGCAGTGATGGCACTTGGTCGGAGACCAACGATTATTGGTACTTTGGTTCAACAGGACATGCTGAAATGGCGTCCTCCCTCTTGACTGCTACCGGCTCTTTATACAACCTTCTTGACGTAAATCCTGGCATCAAGCTCTCTGGGCACTTCCACATGTCCGCCATCGGCCCTGGTTCTTTGTTCAATTGGGGCGACACCGGTCCAAACAAGTACAGTGCGACCGCTAATGCTATGCTCTTCTATGGTCAACAATTCAATGTGCCGCAATACCAGCTCTTCCAGCGTGATCAGCCGGATGTCGTGGATCCGTGGAGTATGTTCTGGTACCAACCGTCGGTTTCTGGCGCATTTTGGGACGGTCTTGCCTTGGACAATTTCTTTGGCAATGCCACAGATCAGTGGGGTTCAATGCGCTCATCTTGGACAGATGAGAGTGCGTTGTTTGTTGCAATCAAGGCCGGGACGCTTCAAGGTCACGAAACGCACAACGACTTGGATTGTGGCGATTTCGTGCTGGATGCGCTTGGACATCGCTGGATGGGAGAACTAGGCAACGAGAATTATAATTCTGCCGGCTACTTCAGCAATGACAATCAAGATAGCCAAAGGTGGCTATACTACCGCAAACGGACGGAGGGCCAAAACGTGATCCTTGTCGGTGGGGTGAACCAAGACGTGTTAGCTGCGCCGACGGTGAACTTTGATACCAGTGGGACCCTGCAGGGTGGTTCCACCACTGTGTTTGACGTACCTAAGGGATCGGCGGCGTACTTCATCGCTGATTTGACCAGTGCCTATTTCAATGTGTATGTCCTTTTTTATCCTTTGTTGTTGCAATGTCACGTCTTTTGCGTAGGACGTCTTATTCACGCGGAATTCGTCCAATAAATCAACGCCAGCAAGTACTCATCCAAGACGAGATAAACGCATCAGCATCCATCATGTGGCGAGCACACACGAACGCCAGTGTTGCGCTTAGCAATAACAACCTAAGGGTTACACTGACCATTGACTCTGCTACGACGGTGGTCGATCTCTTGAACCCTCCGTCTGGTGCTTCTTTCTCCACCGCGGATGCTGTTCGCTTGTCCTCCGACCCACCCACACCTTCTGGGTGGTCTGATTCACCTAATACGGGTGTGACGGTCCTTGTGATCAGTCTGCCTGCTGGTTCCTACACGTTGGAAGTCTTGGTCACTCCCCAGTGGCCGAATGTGCCTAGTTCGTCGTACGCGCAACCAGGCAGTGTTCCACTGAGCCAGTGGTCACTAACCAGCCATCCCTAGCGTAGTTTTTCTTGCTCCGGACATTTCGTCTTGTTTTCTATGGCTTTGATAGCTACTATAGGACTTGTGGAGTAGGAAATGACATTATAGTTCGCTTGCCAAAGTGGTGGTTGACATGGTCACGCCAGACTGTCAGCTTGTCCTCGAACAACTCGCTCCTTCACGCTCCTTCCTTCAGCTCGCCATCACCGTTGCTAGATGGCAAAATTTAGTCTTTCTCTTCTTTGTCTCTCCCTCTTCTTGGCCCTCGCTGTCTCTTCAAACGCCGACTCCTTTGGCCCTCACCGTCGTGACCATGCTGGCCTCGGCCGTCTGGTTAAGAAACGATCACCCGTTGATCAACCCTCCCAGTCCACCCCAGGTTCCTCACCCGTTGCTCAATCGACCCCTGCGAGTTCCCCATCTGCCCAAGCGACGCCCGAGCATGCATCTCCTTCTGCTTCACCGGTGAGCCTGGCTGGTTAATGCTCGCGCGGTTCAAGTTGCTGACGAGCGAGGTTTTATAGAGCCCCTCCGGAACTGATGGAGGTCTATTGGGCCCCGTAATCAGTGGTCTTTTGCCCACTGGATCGAGTGCCTCTTCTGCCGCCTCAAGTACACTCGCCCCAAGTCATTCGTCTACCCAGACATCAGCCCAGGCAAGCCAAGGGCCAACAGAGGGCCCAACGCCGTCGGGAACGCAGTCCATTCTCTACTTGACCACCAGCCACGCGCCAACACCCTCGCAAACGAGCTCGACCACCTCCACCTCCTCGGGCATGTCGCACGCGGCCATGACGGTTGTCATCGTCATCGCTGCATCCGTCGGTGCCTCCGTTATTGTCTGGACCATCATTCGCAAGTGGAAGTTTAGACCCTCGTCTGATTTCGAGGGCCGCATGCAGCCCATTGACTGGCAGCCTGGTGGAAACGCGGAGGACGCTGGTCTCCCCGGCCAGCGTTCCCTCTCGCGCGCCTCGTCGTTCCACTCGGGTTCTGCGAATGGCCATGACGACCTGCGAGGGTACGGTGCCTCGCCGCTCAATCCCATCCCCGACCATGACTTTACCGCGGGACCAGCGCATTTTGCCCCAGTGGGTGGGTATGCGGACCTTGCGCGTGGTCCCAGTCCGCAACCAATGATGCAAGAGTCGTTTGGTCATGCACCCAGCATGAACAGGCCTATTCAGTATGATCAATACGGTCTCCCTCTTCACCATGGTTACAGTGGCTACTAAGTCGTTGCCACCGCTTGTCGAGCGGCCCGTGCATTGGACTTGGATTATTTTTTTTAATTTTCATCTGCTTGCTGGACGATGCAATTTTCTTCGCGCCTTTTTGTTCAACGCACTGCCTAATTCATTCATGCTGCGTTCATACCCACAGTATCTATCATTCATATTTTCTTATCGTTCTTTTTGCACATAATTCTTCCGTGTGCACATACAGGTAGTATTAGGTTGCTTTGGTAGGCACTCATCATTGTGCAGCGTCATTCACAGTGACCTGCTATATAGATGTGTATCAATCATTGTATCCATCCTTTGATCCACCAGTGATAAACAACAGTTGCTAGTGGTACAACAATAACCGTGACCGCAGCCATCCTTCCGACCGCCTTCCCACCCAGTCCTGGGGCGGTCGTAGTCGATTGCGCGCCTCCTCCATCGTCGAGCTTGGTGCTCGCAAACAAGCTCTCAAGGCCCGTGGGACGCTCTGGCGGGAAAAATCGCTGGGGACGCAACCAAGCCCCGTCGTCGTCTGCTTTCCTGACTTTGACGGGGGAGGGGTTGGTCGGTGTCCAATCCATCGCGTCCTCATCTACGGACTCATCCATTTCCATCGAAGACGCAGGGGGAGCGGCAGAGACAGGGAGCGATGGTGTCAAGGAGGGATGACCGAACATTGGGTTGGTAGAAATGAGCGGGTTTGAGGATAATGTGAGGGAGGCAAAAAGGTCGGGTTCGTGGGTGACTTGAACCGGGGGCATGGGAGAAGCACGTGTGCTATGTGCTGATGATTCGGGGGTCCCGCGCACTGAGGAAATCGGGGAGGTTGCAACGAGGCGGATCGTCGGTGGCCGCTGAAGATGAAGAATGGTAGATGACGAGGCGAACACCTGTTTTTGTTTGTGTTGACAGCTCAAGGACCAACGCAAGGAAAAGGTGGCAACGTACCAATAATTCAACAACGAGCGACAGAGAACAGTATGCGCTAACGCGATACGAGGATGGGTAGGCAGCAATGTGAAGATAGTCCCAAGATGGCGATTGCAATGACAGAAAGAGGAAGATGGATGTGGTCAATCTGGAGAACCAGGAAAGCAGTTGAAGGATCTTGTATGACGTGAGACGGATAGTTGCATGAACTGACACAAAACCTACAATGTAGTGAGGCTTTCCTCTAATGCGGACGTCTCGACCCTGCACTCTTGCTCTCTGAAAGCGATAGTACGTTGGGTCCCAAGCTGTATAAAAGAGGGAGAAAAGACACAGAGCGGGGAGCATAGGCATGGTTCTAGCCAGTGAATGCGGGAAATCGTAGCCTCGAATCGCTAGCAGGCAAGATCAATGGCGTTCCACGCGTAGATCGATTCGACCTACCCGCTGCATGGGCAAGAACGACGCATAGGAGGGTGATGGCCCACAGGACACCCCTCAGTCGCCAAATGGCAAGTTGGACACCACGGTCCCTTCCAGCGCCAGGCACGAGTCGTTGCTTCTCTTTCCCCTTGCTCTCTCTCAACCAGCCTCCAAGGGCCTTTGTCCGAGCCATCTGATTTTTCTGCTCTATCTGGTCTTGAACTGCGGGTAGGCAATTCACGCAGACCGGAGGATATCGCGCGTGCAACGAATCGCGATATGCAGGGAGCTGCTCCAGGCGCTGAGCGTAATCGGGATGCTACGAGAGAATGGTCAGTGATGATGATGAAATGAGCCGGAGAGGAAACTTGCTTGCGGAGGCGGAAGATAGTTTGAGAGGAGATTGACCAGGAGCATTTGGTTCGTCTGACACGTGTGACAGAATGGAGGTGTTGGGTACGTGGAGGGAAGTCTATCCTTGTTCTGGGACGCTGCAGAGGAGATGAGGGGTAGCTAAAGGGGAGTGAAGGAGACGCACCACGCATGGCAAAGGAGGCCATGTTGAGATTCTCGTCGTGCATGGCTGGTTCATCCGACAAGATGTCCCCGTTGGCGTCATATCTGTTCCAACAGCCGCAGTGGGGACAGCGAAAGGAGCGGGGGTCGACGGGTGCAGGCGTCGGCGCTGAGAGACAGTAAAAACATGTTGGGCCGTTGGCGCGACGCAGAAAGACCATAGTCAAGTCGACTGGCGCCACCACACATAAATGTCGCTTGTACCCTCCCCATCCAGTGGTCGCGGCGACATCCTACTTCAACCCGCGTACTTTACATCCTCAGCCTTTGTTCACCCCGCCCGCGCAGACGTTGACCGTCTCGTCCAGGACTACTCAGGACAGTACGCGCAGAACACACCATTCACTCTCTTCAGGGACATCTGGCAAGGGCTGGGCTGGACATGGATCCAGTTCAAAGTGTTTGATACGCGCTCGCGTGCAGCCCTTCTCAAGGTCATGATGCGACTTTTCCTGGGTGAGTATGCCCTCGTATCACTTGTGTCGCTCATGAGACACACTCAGAACGTATCGGTGTTGGGGAGCCACCGCTGGTTCGCGTTGCCGCCCTATTTGGGCTGTACACATTGTACCACACACAGCCGTCAGCATCGGCGCCGTCGCTGTATTCCGCCGTGCAAGTAGAGCTCACTTGCGGTATGGACGCCTTCTCCGGTCGTTGCGCGTTCGCCTGACGGGTCGCACCAGATCTGTACCAGGAAATGTTGGCGCTCCCCGATACGCTGGACGGGGAGCATCTGCTTCCTGTTCGACCGCATGCCATCTATGTATTGTCTAACCTACTCCAGGCGCAGATATTTCACGTCCTGCCGCACGCTGAGACACATCCGCTGAGTCCCCGAGCACTTCCACGCGAAATCGTGGAGGACGAGGAGGTGGAGACGGCGGGGCGCAGGAAGGGACGGCCCAGCAAACGTGAGCAGTTGAAAACGGCCAAGGCGTGTGCTGCAGCGTTGGAGACGAGCTGGGAGGACGAGTGTGGGGGCACGACACGCGGTGAGTACATGGAAGCGCGGTCGACGCTGTTGGACGCGGTCGGTCGAGACGAACGGTGGGTGGCGGCGTTGAGGGCAGCGAACGAGGCGGTCGTTGCGCGGATTAGCACGATAAAATAAATAAATAAAATAATAAAATAACAAGAAGTGGTCGTCATCCGACTCGTCCGCTCGTTTCACCTCCTTCGATGGCTTTTCGTCCGCCAGATACCCAACTGCGCAAGTTTTACGCGCAGGCTGCGTCGAACGCACCCTCCACCGCGAGTCTCCTCCCTCCCTCAGCGAGAGCTCCAAATACCGTGCAGGCCGCGTTCGCGAGAGCTCCTCAGTCCATACACTCTGTACCAAGTTTCGCTTCCCTCGTAAGCCATCTCACCCCACGATCCACCCTCTGCTCACCACTAGCATCCACCCAGAACCACTCCCCTTACTCCGGCGCAACCGCTGGCCGGCCACCACAATCCATCTCTGACAAGGTGAGCACCTCCCTATCTTTTCTCTCCCACTCACCTCCCTGTCCTCCAGTTTTCTCTTTCTCCTGACCCACAATTATGGGGCGCCGATCTTTCCCCAAATCACCCAGAGCCAGACGATTTTCTTCACAATCCGGATCCACGTCGGGATCGAAGAAGTGACCGTGGGGGCAGCGTATTCACCTGCAGGGGTCTAACCAACCTTGGCTGTCTCCTCTTTCTTGCAGTCGGCTTTGTCGCTCTGTTGTATGCCCTTCCTTCCCTTTCCTCCCTGTCCTGATCCGCTGTCCAGCGCCGGGTATCCCATGATATCCTATTTCACGAAACATCCTCTGTCCTATGCCGGCGGCTTCAATCTCGGTGGTATCAACGCCAGTGGTCAGGCGAGGGACATCACCTCTTCCATCCCACACCGTCTCATCTTCATTACCCTAGATTCCTTCCATCCCAAACAACCTCGGCCTCATTGACGTCGACACACCTTCCAACGCTCATACCGTGACATCGTTTGCTGACGGTTCAGTGTGGCAACTCGTTTTTAGTGACGAATTTAATGTTCCAAACCGTACCTTTTGGCCCGGTGATGACCCATATTGGGAGGCAGCCAATCTCCACTACTGGCAGGTGTGCCTTTTGCTCCCTCACTCCAAGTTTCTTCTTGACATGCCATCAGACCAATGACCTCGAGTGGTACGATCCCAGCCAGGTAATAACCAAGGATGGCGCACTCCAAATCACTCTGGATAAACGGACTGTGAATAACCTTGATTACGTTAGTGGAATGATCTCTACCTGGAACAAGTTTTGTTTCACCGGTGGCATGGTTCTCGTCTCCGTCTCTTTACCTGGTGCCAATAACGTAGTCGGTACGTACAGAGACCGACGTCCATGCATGATGTCTCACCCTACCCTATCAGGTCTTTGGCCTGCAGGTTTGTCTTCCCGTGTCTGCTGCTGGCACGCTAACCTTTCTCTGTAGTATGGTCGATGGGTAACCTAGGTGAGCGAGCACCGGGTTGATTATCCGTCCAACTCAGCAGTATCGCTAGGCCGCGTGGGCTATGGTGCTACTCTGGAAGGCTTGGTATGCTTATCATGCTTTGAGGTTGATACTCTCACATTTTTTCAGTGGCCCTATTCCTACGATCATTGTGATGTTGGCACGGCACCGAACCAAACATACAATGGGTTGCCCGAAGCAGCTCGTATAAACGGTGACCCAGATCATAATAACGTCTTGTCGTACCTTCCTGGCCAACGTCTGTCAAGATGCACCTGTAAAGGTGAATCACATCCTGGACCTGTTCACCAGGACGGAACGTATGTTGGCCGTTCCGCACCAGAAATCGATATATTTGAGTCTCAAGTACGTCACGCCATTCATGAATCTCTTGTTGTTGCTCATAATTTTAGGTCACGGGTTCCCCGCTCCAGGGTCAGGTCTCCCAGTCCGCTCAGTGGGCAGTGAGTGGGCTGCGCGATGAATTACATACTCAACCTAGTCCCCGTTTAGCCTATGAATGCCGCCTACGTGTGGAAAAATACCACAGGCAATTTCGATATTTCGAACCCATCTATAACCGAACTCAACACATACACTGGCGGCGTTTTCCAGCAGGCCACTTCAGGAGTGACAACTACAAGTAAGCGTCACACTATTGTATTACATTCGCAGTGTGTCGAATCTCGGCAGATCAGTCCTGCTACCAGCTGACCTCTGGACTCTTTGCGACATATGGATACGAGTACAAACCAGGTGCATTGTAAAATCCCATCACAATTACTAAACATTGAATTATTTCCAGGTTTCACTTCTGACGGGGCCGTAAGTTTGGTACAGAGTTGCATCCCTTGAATCTCATGGTCAAATATCAGTACATATCTTGGATCACAAATGACCAAGTTGCTTGGACGTTAGACGCGGGCGGGATGACACAGGACACGGAGACCCAAATTACAGACAGACCGATTGCGCAGGAGCCAATGGTTGGTTATCTCCCTGTTTGTAGGTATACAATGAGCTGAAGGCTGTCACAGTATTTGATTGCTAATCTGGGCATCTCTGAAAACTTTCAGAATCCTGATTTCAAGGACCTCACCTTTCCAGCGATCATGAAGATAGATTGGATCCGTGTTTATCAACCCAAGAACGCGATCAACATCGGTTGTGATCCGAAGGACTTTCCTACGGCTGCTTACATTAAGCAGTAAGCGTACCCTGACGGTCTTGTAACATGATTACAATGCATTTGCAGATACCTGGAAGCCTACAGCAACCCCAACTTAACCACTTGGACAGGTGACTTTGGACAGACGTTCCCAAAAAACAGCTTCCTTCACCAGTGCTCGTAGATACTGTCCAAATATACCTGATCGTCGGACCTGTTGTGGGACTGTTTTTTTGGACGGGCGGTTTCGTCACGTTTTCGTTCCTTACTGTATACGCTTTCTGCATCAACAAGGCTGTCGCGTTTGGTTCTCGTATGGAGCCGTGCGCTCAACATTTCAGTTTTGCCACGTTAGCAAAAACGTACTGCATATCCCGATAGATATTGCTAGTTCATACCAAAAGAGATGATAGATGCATTAACTCGTACTGGAACTTCCTGCAGCCCGATTCCGGTCCAGCAACATTTGGAGCTTCCCCAAAGTCCGTTCCAGTGTGATGATTCCGCCAGTAGTCAGTCGGGGTACTGCGAGATCAAGATCGGGACCATCTATTGTTCCATTCTTGCTCTTCTCAATCAATTGCCGTGCGTCGCGGAGGATCTTGGCAAGCCTTCCTTTGCTGTAATACAGCCAGCTGATCTCAGGCTGTAGGCCACCAAGAGGAATCTCGAGAGCTCGGCGCACGAATCCCCGCGACAGGACATACGCCTTTTCACTGTACAACCGACTACGGAAGAAGGTTAGTAAAAAGATACCTTCGACGCCTGAAATCATAACCTATTGACCATGCCTTCTTCCGTGCCTCTCAGTTTTTCAAAGGCTGGCTCGCAGAACCATCTGCACGACTCTTAGACAATGCGGAAGGAAAGACGAAAAGACGAACGGTTCTTTGACTAGGACGAGGCCTTGAATGGAGACAAAGGCTTGTAGTAAGCTTGATCTTGATGCATTCCAGGTCTCGGTGCGATCGCCGGACCATGTTCCCAGAATGGAGAGGCAAACTTTGCCTTCTTCGTAGAGATTCCTAAACGAACGTACAGTTATTTGTCAAGAACGCTCATGCCCACTTACGGATTGACTGAATAATGCAGTAAGCACATGTCGACGAATCACGATGGAGTGAACGCACCTCTCCCGTTGCCGTTTGTCCAACTGAGGAAATGGGCTACGGGTGGGCTTTGAGGAAAGCTGGAGTCCAGCATCCAATCGATGACAAACGGCGCGTCTTCATACGGCGTGTTCTCTGGCCCTATGATCAAGCACCGCAAAAGATCCGAACGATCCTCGTATGCACGCACAATAATAGACTCTAACAAATGTGATCAGGGCCAGAGCATACCACACTTCGATTGGCTGTTCACCTGGTAGACTATTAGAAAGAGCCCGATATTCCTTGGTCAAGCGAGCAAGGAAAGTCCTCGAAGGTTGACCCGCAGACGTGGAGTAAAAGGCATGGTCGGCTGGCGCAGACGGCAGGATCTCAAATCGTTTCCACGACGATTCGTCGTCTACGTCAATCGCATACTTCGTGGCGGCATCCATGTCCAATTCTTGGCTCATCTCCGGGGATGTAGATGGGGAAGTCTGGAGGGGGGAGACCGAGTCAGCTAAATCCAGGGTGACGCCACTTGGGGGGTTGAGCAAATCATCATCCGGCTCTGGTGATGATTCAGTCTCTGCCCAAGGAATGTCGATTTCCATCTCGTCAGGCTCGTTGTCCATTTCCTCCCACTCATCGTCTTCAGCGTTCTTTTCATATCGCCATACACCTTCTGCATCCTGTAGCCAGATACCCTCCGTGTACTCCTCATTCGAGTCATGTTCTGAAACGTCGTCCTCCCAACCGTCGTCCTCGATCTGTTCCAGACTATCATACAGCCTGGTCAATCTTTCCAAAGGTAAAACAGACACTCCCATGTTTGGGTGCGTTACTTCCACCGAGCCATCCAGACGAAGCTACGAGGTTGGTCAAGCAAAAGCTAACCGAGATCCCGGCAACGCACCTCAGTGACTTCCCCAAACCATGACAGAGAATTGTCATCTGTGTTGGGAAGTGAAATATCGTAAAGAGGGAGCGGCTGTGTATTACGGTTGGATGCTATCATCGCTCCTTTATCAGCCATGGTGCGTCTCCATCCACAGAGTTCGCCGTCGGCTCGCAGTGGTGGCTCGCGAACCCATCCCTCGATCTCACCGATTTTGGGAACCCGTGGTGGTGCAAATCCGTTGGTGGTACCTGCTGGATGTATGAAAACAGAGTCGCCGCGTCGTACTCCGAAACCATGAGCATGCAACGCGTCAGGGCCCGCATCTCCCGTGCCATTTGGATCAAGTTCCAAAACAGATACCGTTTCCAAAGTGTCCGTGTCCGCACAACGAATGACAGCGACTCTGTCTCTGGAATTGACGGACTGGACTATGGCTACACGTTCCTGATCTTCGTTCTTCCACAGTACATGATCGCCTGGCCTGTCGACATCTTTGAGTGGGTACCTACCGACGAAAAGTCTGATACACACCAGCAATCATATTCATCAACATTCAAGTACGGAATCAGATCTGTGGAAGGCACAGTCTCTCTCGTCCCATCTTGCCATAGGATAGTCACTGCTGTCCGAGTTTCCTGGACACATAGCGTGCGGCTGTCAATCTTCTTGTTGGGCTCGCCGTTGGCTTCAAGGGATACGACGGGGACGGTGTCGTCATTGGGTAAAAGAACTTTGTCGCCGACACGAATATCGCCGGATCTTGCTCTTATAACCGTCAGCTTTGTAAGCTCTTGTCCGTGCCAAAAGCGCTCGGGTCGTCGCTTTTCCAGCGCGGCATCGCGATTGAGCTGAGAAGGTGAGTGAGAACGAAACATTTAGAACCATAAACAATCGTACTGTCTGGCTCACTGCCAGCCAACATATGGCCAGCACGGTATGCTGGAGATCAACCACGGTGTCATCGGCAGTTGGCATTGGGATGCCTTGACACACGCTATGAATGCCGTGATAAGAGAGTGGATGCGGCAATATATCCTAGATAAAATGCCCCATAAGTGGTCTGCGACATCAAGGGCAAAGCAACACACAAGTCCCTTGTCCCCGATGGTGAGACGTGAGCTTATCTCTGGCACCCGAATAAGAGTGCCCGATGCTGAGATGACGAGCTCGTCGAAAAGCTGCGAGCATGAACAAGATGAGAAATGGGGAGGAAAGATGCGCACCTCGATGACCTTGATGGTGGAGTCAGCATGGGATTACGAACGGAGCGCATGGGAATTCCTTACTTGCCCTACCCAATCATCGTATACGACATAATCTCCGGCGTTGACGCTCGATGCATGGCGAAGGTCCTTGACATTCCTCCAGCCCTCAACAGGCTTACTGCTGATGGCGTGTACGAGCCTGGCGTGCACATGGGTGCTCACCACGACACCAGAGCAGACGTCGTCGAGACTGCGTTTACAGTAATCCCCAGGCTGGAACGTACGATCGACGAGCTCGAATTGTGATTCTGAGACGATTTCGCGAATACCGCCGGGTAAGAAAGACACGCCAACCTCACCGCGAGTGAGGGGGCGCATGAGGGGATCCATGAGAGGGTTAGGGATGAGAGGCACATCGTCGACATCGTGCCAACAGCGCTGCGGCTGGCTGTGAGAAGGGGCGGAGATGAAGGTTGAATCGGACCTCACCAATACGACGCCGTGCACGCTGGGTGAAGCAATGCCCCGAACGATGTCCTCTTGGTAGAACTGGTAGCGGTTGAGATGAGCTGGCGAGCGTTGGTGTGAGACACGGATTACCTTTGTAGACGGGGGCGGGTTTCTGGACGACATTGAAGTGCAGTGTCAAGCGGGTGGCGGCTGAGCTGCCCAGACATCGAATCACGTGTACACTACAGTTTGTTACACAACCTTGACTTTCATGCTCAACCTCCTTCCAGTCGAGATCATCATCCAGGTGTTCTCCCGTCTCGGATACCGCGACTTGCTCACTTGTAGTCTCGTGAGTGCACCCACCTTGCTACCTCGTTCAAGTGACACCGCAATCGATCCAGGTGTGCCGTCTACTTCATTCAATCGTACAAGAGAATGCTTCCTGCCAGTACACAATCGACCTTGCTGTTTCTGGCATGCAAGATGGTCCCCCCAGCGCCTTAGGTCACGCCGATCGCTTGACGATGCTCCGGAACAGCCAGGCCGGATGGCAGACCTTGCGATGGACTGCACTACAGGATGTCCACATGACGCAGGGCTCCTTGTATGAACTCTACGGCGGGGTATTGGTTCAGTCCAGCGAGTTGGGCGGAGGATGTGGGCTGGTGTTTCGCCGCCTTGCATCTCACTACCGCGGGATCAAGGAGCGTGTGTGGTCACTTGACTTGGACATCGTTTTGCGAGATTTTACATTGGACCCGGCTCAAGATCTGCTCATCCTCATCGCACAGCCGGTTGTACGGTGAGTGTATCCGTCGAGCGGAGACGCATTCTGACCCCATTTGAAGGCCGGGTGTCGACGGCGCACGTAGAGAAACGTTGATACACGTACGCTCCCTTACGACGGGAAAAGTGCATCCTTTGGCGACCAAGTCCCCTGTGCTTATGCACGATATGGATGTGCGTACTGGGAACCTGACATTTATGGTCCAGGTGCATGGTGAACGAGTCGCTGTGCAATTCATTAGCCATGGCGTTGCGCCATCGGAGCTGGTGGTGTGGAATTGGTGGACGGGGGAGACGATTCTGGTGAGATAAGACGAGCTAGGTGAGATGGGCTGACGTTTAGTTTCCAACAGAATACGCACAGTGTCAGCCTGATGGCGTTTGGATTTCTTACAGAACGTTTTATTCTAGTAGGTGGGTTTGGAGAGGTCGGGTTTAACCTGCGACAGCCGCGGCTGTTTGTGCTAGACCTGACGTCTACCGAGGGCACGAGGACCGAGTTCGAGCAAATGGAGTACGTATGTGCGTTTTTGTATCCAGCGTGCTACCCGTGGGTCCATGCGCTGAGTTTCTTGATTCGGTCGGACCCGAGTGCGGGGTGGACGCCGGATGCAAGCACTGGAGTGCCATTTTCAATCGGACCGGGGCCAAGGTTGTATGTTGTGACGATATGGGTGATGCACGGGGAGGAGATAACGCCGATTGACCTGTTTGTGTTATCGAGCACGCTGCTGGAGTACGTTGGGACGGTTGGGGAAGGCGAGAGAGGGCGGGACTTTGAGTGGACGGAGTGGGGACCGACGGGGACGCGGATGATGACGCACGCGCCACACTCGCATGTGTGGGTGTGCTACGTGTTTGGGACGCGATTCAGCGCCATCGATCGGGGAGAGACACTGGAGGTGTGGGACTTTAACCAGCTCGGGATGAGGCGGTTGATGGGTTTGGAGGAGTCAGCGGCGGAGGTCGAGTGGCACGTCGGGGACGCGAGTGTCGTCGAGCGGCGGGTGTTTGTGGGGGAGGTGCGTACGACGTTGCCGTATCGGGTGGTGCGACGACAGCTGCGAGATCTGGGAGCGTTTAAAGAGGCGATGTGCAGCGAAGACAGCGTGATACTCGTCGACGTGGGTGAGTCTTGATCGTTCCGAGAACGAGGCTGATGAATGGCGCAGTCGCACTCACGGCGGTTTCGGATTCTGACAGTTAGTTAGTAGTATCTTACTTTTGATGTGCCATTACAGCAAATACAGCTCATCCATGTTCAATAAAAACCCTCCCCTCCACCTCAGCAATCCCCAGAAATGCCCCCAAGACCCCGCTTCATACGCCTCCTCCGCACCCTCGCTGCCAACGGCGGCGATGAGTCCAACCGCTCGAAACGCGCACGTAGCCCCATCCCTCGCTCGCTCTCCCGCTCACCCTTGATACAGGATTTCATTCTGTCCATCCTGAACGCGAACCCCTCCAGGCGCGACACAAAGGCATACCTCGAAGACTTTCGGCCACACCCCTCATCCCGCCGTCCTCAGTCGTCTCGTCATCCTCAGGCCAATGCTGTGCGCTCATCTACAAAAACGAGCCCCGTCATATCTTCCATCCTTGATCCCATCTACTGTCGCACCGCCCTCGTCAAGCTACAGGGCCCGTTCACAGACAGACAGCTGGAAAGCATCTCCCGCGGCATGGTGTACCTAGAAAAGCTCGGCTTGGTCAGTGTCATCGTCCTGGAGCACGACGAGTTCCCCAGGGGCGACGACCGTGAACGTGCCGCCATCAGGGAGGAAATAAACCGTGTCGTCGCTGCCCTCGAGGCTCAAGGTGCCAAGGCACGTCCCGTCCTCGGCGCCTTCGTTCGCCTTGGTCCAAAACCAGGCGACGCAGACAGACCCTCCAATCATATCCCCGTTCCTGAAGCCCACGTTTTCCCCCAAGATCTCGCCTCCATTCGTTCCGCCCTCCGTGCTGGAGAGATTCCTGTCATCCCTCCCTTTGCCCTCGATTCATTCTGCCGTTCAACTCGAATCAGCGCCAACGACACCGTGGCAGCCCTCGCACGCGGCATGGTAGAGGCTGCCGCACTAGACAACTCCAAAAAACCTTCTGATCCCCACGCAGATTATTCAGAAGATATTAACCTCACCCCCATGCGTTTGATGATCATCAATCGCGAGGGCGGCGTACCTTCCTACGCACGTTCTGGTTATCCCCATCTCCTCGTCAATCTCACTTCCGAATTCGACTATATTCGCGACACTTTTGATCCCGCATGGCTCAGGGAGAAGCCCTCCGCCCTTTCAAATTTAGCTCTCGCACACACCTGCCTGTCCTACATGCCTCCAACCTCCTCCGCCGTCATGGTTTCACATCGCTCACCGAGCTCTCTCATAGCAAACTTGATCACTAACAAGCCTGCCGTTTCCTCCAGTCTCCCTCACGCTCTCTTGCAAGGAAACCGCAAGCTGACTCCCGACACGCCCACGCTCATTCGTCGTGGTCAGCCCATACAGGTTATTCGCAATCTGGCCCATGTCAACAGGGATAAACTCAACCACTTGCTCCAAACCTCCTTTCAGCGGACTCTGGACACGCACGCGTTTTATAAACGACTTGAATCCTGCCTCGACTTTGTCATCGTCGCCGGAGATTACACCGGCGCGGCCATCGTCACCAACGAGCACGTTCCTGGTCCATCCTTGCCCTCGGTCTCCTATTTGGACAAGTTCGCCGTCTTGCCTAGTCATCAAGGCGATGGTACTGTCGACTTTCTATGGGTCGCCCTTCACGACGAGTCTTACGGCCTTGGTCATCCCTTTTCCATCAATCCAAACGGTGGTAAACAGGGCAAGGGAGAAGGACGAGACCTCGTGTGGCGCAGCCGATCGAATAACCCCGTCAATAAATGGTACTTTGAGCGTAGCACAGGCCACATGCGCATGGGTTCATGGACCTTGTTCTGGTGTGATGCAGAAACGAGACTAAAACAGGAGGAGGCGCGTTCTGATCCGGGTCTCTCATATATCGAAGACCGGGAAGTGGGGAGACTCGAAAGGTGGGCGGGTGTAATCACTAAAATCCCTTCTGCTTGGAAATAGACAATGTAAACGTGTAGTAGAGTTGATAGTTTGTAAAGTATTCCCTAGACTCGCTAACTCGACCGTCGCCTCCGCCTGCGCTTTTCCTTCTTGGACGGAGGTGATCCAGACGAGGTGGAGGTGAATGAGGCAACAGCATTCTCTTTCAGCACTTTCAAAACCAGGGCAGGCGACGACCATTTCCAAGATTGATATGTTCCATCCCTCAAAGTGAGGCTTTCGACCAAGCTGTTTAAACCTTGGGCAACCCGTTCATGGAACCGACCACACGTCCATTGGTCGATGTTGCGCACTAGAAAATAGACCTGGAGGATGTCACTCGGATCATCCAGATCCCACTCGTGGAACGGCTGGTCAGACATTGGGTCTTCGAGGCGTGCGCGTGAATACGGCGCCGACACGACAATCTGGCAACATGATCTCAATCTTCAAACCTAGTCGGTATCCGGAGCGACCTACGGGTTGCCCCTCCACGACTTCGCACCAATCAACGTGAGCTCGCACCGTCCCATTTGCCCAGATCAGGCCAATGACAGGGCTGTTCACGCCGAGCGAGTGGAGATGACGAACGGCGGAAGCCGTCGCGATACGATTCTGACGGTATGCATCGTCAAGAAACGAATGCACCGGTTTCTTGTCTTCCCAAAAGCTGCTCACAAACTCGAACCCGGGCATATCAGGGGGTTGCGCGCAGGGCGTGCTCTGATACCGGAACGAAGACCCCTTGGCGGCCGTCCCAGACTTCGAAATCATGGGGTGATTTTTGAGAACTTTGTATGGGGACCTGGCAGATTGCGACAAGGGGCGCGTCAGTGATGCAGGAAGGAACACTGCACAATCGGGGGTGGCCGTCTTGGTGTTCACAACGCGAGAGGCATCATCCGCAACAACGCCAGGTGGTTGTGGAAGTGAAACCGTGCATTGTACCCTAGCCAATGTGAGACCAACCAGTATCCACTGAGAAGAATCCTGACCTGTAGATGCTGTTTCTGATGGCAGGGCTGCGAAAGACGTTGTAGCTGAATACAGGTCAGAAATCACAAAGGGACGACGGGGACCAAGACATACACACTCGCGACATAATCGGCCTCTGACCATCTTTCATTACTAGCTCTCATCTTGCGCAGCCTTTTCCAAGCGAGATACACCACAAATATCTCCTCCATCAGTTCTTCGTCTTGACCTTTTGGGTGGCTCACAAAGAGCTGGGGTGACGCATCAAACGCCGACCTGAGAAACTTGCCAAATCCTTCACTACTAGCGTGTCTAGCAGGGGACTTCTATCACAGCACATTCAAGCGAGCGACCGCCGGCAGACACAACGGACGACGGACCTTGTCTAGCCAAGCCCTGGACATGCGATTTTTGGTGTCGAAGATCTCGTCCACATCGCTCATGAAGTCTTCAGGAATATCAGAAAAGGAGGCTTCTTCGCAATTTTGGCAGGTTGACCAGATCTCAAAGTTCCGTACATTGCGTGCTATTCTGAGCGAAGGACGGTCAACTCGTGGCTCACCAACTCGCGGCGAAAGAAGCTCTCACTCAGACGCAGACAGAGCTCGTTGGTGTCCAGCACGAGTAGACTTTGAACTCTTCGCCGCAACCTGCTTTGACATTCGGCGAGTGTGAACAGCACACCACAGGAGCCAGTGAAAGAGGATGTTCAAATTGCGGGGTAGCCGGCTTGTCCGCAAAACAACTAATATTGCCGTAAGGGACACTGCCCCGGTGATAGATCGGGCAGGGGTTGTACGTACGCCCAACTGCATGCACGGCAGCAGCGGCTGATATGCTCTGAGTGAGAGAATCATACAAGCAAAAGGCAGAACAACATATCAAGACACTGTTCAAAATCTATCTCAAGTGCCCAGTTAATGGTATTCACTTCCCAGGTAACGAATTCAGTGGGGTTCATATCGACCTAATGGAAGGTTAGAAGTCACTTAGAACAAACTGTCCATCACTTTGCGTGATGCTTCAACTCCGAGCTGTGTAAACTGAATCAGTGTTTGCGTTTGGGAAACTGTGAAAAATTGCATACAAAAGTGGCAGCATTAGCGGGGAACGCCTGGAGTAAATGGCATATCAGCACTACGGCCACACGACACTTGGTGCATAGCTCACTCTAGCCATGGCGGGCCCGAACCCCTTCCAAAGAGCGGCAACACCATCTTGAGCCACGGTCTTTCGCAAGCAATCAAAGAAACCAGAATATGTGCCTGAAGGAGCGGACTGCAACCTCGATTTGAGCACCTGTTGCAACTCGTCAATGCCTCGACATAGTATTTGAGACACCAAACGAACATCGGGGGGTATCGCCAATGACCACATCGCAACGCCTGCAGTTCCACCAGCCAGGATGATGGCGCCAAGATTGAGTTCAGAGCTTGAAGACCCAGCAGGGATCAGCATCTTTTTAGTGACTTCGTACGCAGCAAAGTAGCTAAACTCGACATCATTAGTTTAGTCATCGCGTCAAGGAGAAGGGTCGTCGTACGCGGCGCTTCCAGGTCCGTCGCGAGCGAGTGTCGCACCAGTTCCACGGAAGATACTTCGCAAACCCCCTTCTTTGTAGAGGTGTCTCATTACGTCGAAAACTCCCTTGTATTGAGTGCCGGGCCCTCCTTGGCCTTGCACCTATTTCTCTTCAGAAGGAAAAGGGAAGAACACAAGAAACATCATACCTGCAACAAGACTTTTGCTCGCTCTACTGGCGCTGTGACCAAGGTAGTCGGTACAGCCGATAGGAACCCCGCAGTAGCGAGCTCTACGTTGGAAAGTCGCTCATTCGTCCTGTTCGGAGTCAGAGAAAAGATGAGTTGCTTCGAAACATCGTAGGCCTTGAAGCGATCAGATCGTCGTTCTGATGCGAAAAGGAAGAGAAACATACCCAGAAAGAAACAGCAAAGATGGGCGTAACACCAAGAAGTGGCGGAACCATGCCTCTATACAGTCTGCAAGATCGGCCGCGCGTGAGCAGATAGATGTACAGTAGGTACCAGGTCACTCACCCGGTAACACCGTCTCGGGCGAGGGTCTGGCGAACGACATCAGTCGCACCCTTGTATTGTCCCGGGGACGCGGTCTGGAGCCGCGTCTTGGTAAGGTCGAAAGGATGGCCTTGCCGCGGAGAAGGTCAGCGCAGCCGAGGGCTCACTCGAACCACCGTGTCTTACCCACAAGGACCGCTGACACGCCGCCAAATCCTCCGGCGATGAATGCTTTGAGGTTTTCGACGGCCGAGTTCTTGGCCGTCTCTTCGATGGAAGGTGCCTCGGTAGTCTGGCAGGAAGACATCAGCAGCGGTACGATCAGTCCTCGTTGCGATACTGACCATGATGATGGGTCTCAGAGAAAGAGGCGTTGGAGTGAATTGTCATATGATTTCCAAGTACATGTCTACTATCGTATTTGTAGCTAAGCGTCCTCATAGTCCCGACCAAAGCCTCCAACGGGTTCATAGGTGGCTTCTGTCGAGTCCCTCTTCCAAACGATGCGCACCCCATAGAAGAATAAACATATGAGGCCAACACCAACGATCCCCACAAAGGTTGGTGGGCCATACTCGATCCACCATGGCGGATGGTAAGGGACTAGCAGTCGATCAATCTGAATGACCCCGCCGGTCCCGCTCCCAGTGGTGGTGCGGCCCCAACTCAACACACGAGCCCAATCGGCTTTCCCGTCAGTCCCCCGTGCATTCTTGATCCCGACCATGTACTCGGCTGATTTGTCTTCCATTTCCTTGAAGACGATGTCACCATACGCAGAAGTCGGTGACAAGAGTGTTGAGTAGCTGCCGAGCTGGTCAAGTGGCAATGGCTGGTTACCATTGAGTATATCCATTATACCCATCGGACCGGAGGCGGGTGGTGGAGAGGTCGGGATCAGATGCTGGCTGACGATCGCACGTAACACATGCAGATCTTCCAGCAATTGCGTCAGGTTGTATTTCTTGAAGGCATCGTCCGTAGGACAGAGCAGGGTCCAGGTTCCTTTGCCAAGTCCACGATCCGCCCACTCCGAACCTTCAGACGGTGCGGACCCATTTAGAATCCATTCAAAACCCGCCTTGACCATCACGTTCATCATGGTCGTCGCCTTCCCCGCTTTCATCAGTTTCCCAATGTTTAACTCCACCGATCGAGGAATCAGCAAATCCGACACCTCGTGTATGACGCCAGTGTCCGTCAGCATGTTTCGCGGAAATAATGCGCTCCTCATACCAGCCCAACCTCCACTAGGACTGATGGCAACGGAGTCGTCATCAATCCTCTCCAGTTGTAGGTCAGACCCTTCTAAAGTAGCAAAAGTACGTTGGCTGCCAGTGGCAAGACTCTTCGCATATTCAACGTCGTCAATGATGTGATGCAGAATGACATTTTCCAGGTCTTTTTTGGAAGACGCCGCAAGTAGGTGGTCGCTGACTAACAAACCAAGACGCTTGAAAGCACTGTTTTGTGGGATGAGGAAGGTCGTGCGAGGCATCTTCTTAATCACGTCCGCAAGTGAAGTCGAAAAGACAGCCGCAAGGAAGGAAGAGAGATCCAAGGATGGCAACGCCGTCTGAAGTGGATCAACGGGAGGATCAAGAGGCCGCGAAACGAAGTATATAATCGCGTTGTCGGTTTCCACTGTAAAATAAAAGATCAGTGAATGGCAAAATCATAGTGTGGCCTTGCCGACGCCCACCATGTTCGCCAATGACGCCTGCACCCCCGAACCCAATATGTCGCGCTTCTTGATCACCTTCTTCACCATCATTGACATCAACGTAAATTACCTGATGGTCGTCATCTAATCCAGGCTCATGGAGTTCAGTTTTGAGCAACATTTTATCGCCGAGCTTGCTCGGTTTCCAGAGGCCAGAAAGAAAGTGATATTGTAGAACCCGCTTGAGGTCGGACGACCCCGACGCAGGCAAGCCATAGGTGGAAAGGGAAAGCACCTCGTCCGGAAGCGCAAGGATCGTATACTGATGATCAGTGTTATTGATGAGGTGCTCCAGGTTAACCGAGTGAAGAAGTGACACAAAGGAAGTGCAGCCGAGTGCTAAAAGGTATTTCTCTGGTGTGAGTTGAAGAGACCCTTGGGGAATAAGCAAGGATGACACGAGATGTAGGACGCCATTGCTAGCGTAAATGTCTGGTCGAACAAGTTTCGCTCCGGATATTGTTGTGCCTTCACCGGAGACTGTGATATCGAGGGTAGAGCCGTACCTCGTCGTCACTGGCTGCGAAATCAGACGAACATAAGACAGAAGAATCGAACTGTACACACACTCAGTGGAAGACTGGAACGAGTCCGACCATTTTACCCCAGACCCTGAGACCACATGCATATCCACGATACGGCGAAGGTCGTCTGCAGCAAAGTCACTCTCCAAATATAGTCGTTCAAGAGGATCTAGAGCTTCCCATGCTGCATCGAGTGGCATGAATACGGTAAGTTCCGATGTGGAGTTGAGGAATCGTTCGAGTTCTGATGTTAGTACCTTCTGGAAATAAGAAAGTGACTTAAGACCCCCCATGACAATTGCTGGCAGAAGTTTCAATACGTCGGAGTGACATAGTGCGAAGTTACTGACCAAGGTCCGGGGGCGGTTCAAGGATCTCGGAGATGCCATAAACAATGCCATTGGTTGCTTCCACGCTCCCTTTAACTACCTTTGCGCCGCCTTTTCCAGATGCGTCTACGCCGACCCAAGTTGAACCATCGCGTGAAGCGAGACGGAGGCGCTGCGGTTTGTTCCCCAACAACCCATGGGGTATTGGGAACCACGGAGAGGACGGGGGCTCTTTAGGGGAAGAATCGGACGGCAACTGAGGGAAATGAAGAGTCTTGTGTGTCTCGGTGGAGGAATCTTCTGGGAGTTTAGTGAGAGAGTAGTTGAGCACGTGGTAAAAGAGCTGTTGTCTAAGTTGTTCTTGCACATTATCGGGCGCGAGCGAGTGTGTTTCAATCTGCCAGAGGGTACTCTTGTCTGCACGGCGCTTTATTGCATCGTTGGTGGGTGCGAAGAACGTGCTTCCGTTGAGTTTGTTGAGAGTTGGTATGAGACGGGCGCGCTGGAGCAGGGGTAGTAGAAGCGAGTAGTCTGGGTCATCGTTGAGGACGTCGAGGAGGGTCTTTGACTGAGACTGCCACGCCGACTGCGAGGCAGTCGTGGCGGCGATGAATGCGAGGAGCGAAATGCAGAACCGCATGGCGGGACTGCAACTGGAAAGGAGTGAATACGGCGTGGTATATAAGCAAGTGACTGCTACGGACAGCGGCCATGCTCGACCTCTTCAGGACATTCACGGGCACTCCGTCTGGGCCACTCCAGCACCTTGTCCTCCCTCATATCACCCTCATTGTAAGCGCACCCTTCTCCTCCATTTCAAGGCATTTTAGACACCCCTCTAGCTGTACTCGTCTGCAGACACCATCGTCCTCCTCAATGCAGCCAATCTACAACTTATTCGCGTTCTCGCCTTTCAGGAGGTATTTCCAGGTTCGCAGGCTCTAGGCGAACACGTTTCTTGCATCGCCGTCGACCCCGCTATGAAAATTGTACGTCAACCCGTCACCACAATCTCTCCCTGACCCGTTCGGGTGTAGATCGTGGCTTCCATAAACACCCACGTTGCAGCATGGTCCATGTCCGATGTTCAGACGGATACCTGGCGTATCCACTCGTCCCTTGTCCTTCCCGATGGTGATCTTGTTACCGCCCTGGATTGTCGTTCTGGTATTTGACAATCGACCGTGTTGTGGTGCTCGTCCAACCTCGTTCCAGGTTTACTTGCAGTCGGTAGCCAAAGTGGGCTTTCAGTATACACATTGATTCTAGAAAATGATCTCCTCAGTTGGAGCAAGAAGTGGGCTACATGGTGTGTACTTCTTTTGAATCTCACCATTAACCTCACTCGCCAACCAATTCCAGTGTCGTCACACCTTTGTTGGCTAAGCTTGCTCCAATGCTAACCTATATTGCTACCACATGTCCTGTATGTCCTATTTTCGCTTTCCTTGTCTCTCCTCAGCACGGGCATCAGGAAGATAACCGGGTTAGATTGTACTCCACCACTTCAGGCCGGCAGTCCCAGGACCTTCCACATCCGCGTCCTGTCAAATCCATTGTCTGGCGATATTCCCCACTCTCTCGTAGGTTCGTACACACACAAGGGTTCGCGCTTTCTGCCCATATCTCAGTCATAGTGGGGACCCTACGCTGTTTACCATTACTTCGGACTCGGTACTACGTATATTTCTGCCCGTTGTCGACTCACCACAGCGACTTCAATTACACCTCGCGGTCGACTTGTTTTCTTCTTTTTCCGTTAGCCCCGCAGCATGTCAATCTGTGCCACCTCCTAGTTCAGAGATAATTTGGTTGGACAGAGAAATCATCGGTCCCGTTATCAAAACAATTTTGGACGCCCCAGAAATCAACAACGGCGAAGTTTTGAGGCTCAAGGAGATTGAGGATCAGGATTGGGATTTATTCTTACGAATTCTCCCAGATGGCTCTCTTCTGTTGAGCGCCGTGGCAGTGAGCGCTCTATGCGAACATGAAATAGGTGCGGCTGACCAGATCTCAGAACATTGATCGCAGACCACCAACGCTATTGAGGCAATCCATCATCTCACAGTCGCTTCCAAAGGCCCTGTTTCCGTCTCCTCTGCACTTTTATCTCTTACCCTGTGGTAAGAGTGCTAGCTTGACGTTGGTGACCTTGCCACCGCTGCGTACATACAACATTTCTCTGGCCACGTTACTCAACGCGCGAGGTGATACCTTCCAGTTAACTGCAGCAGGACCTGAGCGAGTGCCTTTGGAAGAAAGTAAAATAGTGCGCTTCATCAGGACGCCAGCAGGCCGAGGCGTTGCGATTGTGCGTGTTGACGGAGGTGAGACGTGGATGGAAACCGACGGTGGGCATAATCTAGCTCGTCTCCATTCATGGCCCTCCGCGGATCAGGTGGTGGTCTTAGATGGTGGTGCGTTAACCTCTCTTTATTACATGGTCGGATCTCAGGTACTGGCGGCAGGGAGGCTTGTCGCTACTTACTCGATCGACAATGCCATGTTAACGCTTCATTCGACACCTCCCTCTACCCTTCGGCTTCCCCGTGTTTCGCACCTTTTCTCAGCGCCTTCCAGACGAGAACATGAATCCATAATCGCCCTGACAGAAGACAAGTTCATCTTCCACATTCACATTTCTAGCTTCCCTTATCCATCCCTCGGGCTTTACTACAAAAATAGCCTTCCACTCTTGCAACCACCGAAGCTACTGATTGCGGTCGATCCGATGGCATGGAGCAAGGCTTCAACTCTAGATGAACACGACGACTTGTTAAGTGTTTCGAATGACGGGGAATTGTGTTTCTGGACCTTGGAGCATGGAACAAACCCCAGATGGAGATGTACAGGGAGAGTGAGGACCGGCAGGAGGGACTTCAGGATGGCCAGCTGTAGCTCAGCAAAGAAGTCCGTATTGGGTATTGTTTATTTATATCGTTTAGGTGTTGCCTTACTCATTCAGCGCATCAGTCTCTGGCCATCCCGATGGGCAGGAGTTGACTGTCTGGGATTCCAACGAATCGGAATTTGCTTCCGGACTCGAATATCAAAGGATATTTAGGTGTGTTCAAACTCTTATCTTCTAGGAGACGCATTCATTTCGGTGTGAAGTGCGTCCGAACCTATATATGACCTCGATTGGACGTCAACTCCGGATAACCAGTCGATACTTGCTGTTGGTTTCGCCCACCATGTCGAGCTCCTATGCAAACAACGCAAAACATATTTCGGTGACGATCCTGCCTGGACTATATGTTTCAAGATCGAAGTTGGAAGGTTTGTTCTTCCGCGGGTCAGCGTAGGGGGATATTTAATCCTACCTCCAGATATATCCCCCACGCCATCAGTGATTCAATTTGGCTCGCTAATGGTACTCTGCTGGTGGGGGTTGGTCATCATATGTTTCTCTATGGCCAGACTCAGTCTTACAAACCCGACTCTACAACTGAAAGCTTATTTGTGCACGTTGCCAGAATCAATGGCCCACTTCCAGATTATCATCCACAGATGTTATTGCAATGTCTTCTATGGGGTATGTAGCGGGATCTTTCACTACTCTTGCAGGTCTGACCTCACACCTATTGTCCAGGGAAGATAACACTGGTCAAGCGCATTATCACTTTCCTCTGGCGTGCCACAAGGGGAGGAAACCCTTTTCGCTGGCAACCGTTTGCTGTAGAAGACTACTTGCAAGAAGAGCAATCACTCTTAGTAAGCCTTATTCGCTTAATGGGCGACAGTGTTTGTTAAATCTACCCTAAGGCGAACGAACCTCCTAGATCCTATGGTCTGTTGTTTGGATCCCCCGAACAATCTGACCCGTGAGCACATCATAATCCCTTGTTAATAAAATTTTAGCTTATTACCTGACAGCGTAGACGCAGTTTTTTCTAGGTTACTGGTAGAATCGCTTATAGAACAGCTGGAATTGCATCCACTCCCCCATCTTTCACCAAATGAGTATGCACACCTTATTGTCCTCATACAGACAACGTTAGAGGTGGGTTACCAGATCACACTGAAGGTTGTCCCCATCCTTTTCTCTGAAATCGTAGATCGACGAACAGAGACGAGCGTTGGATGCCAATGGACTCCGCTATGTGCTTTCCATGCGCTCCTTTTACATCCTAAACCGTCGGATCGCATCGGACCCCGGAAGTCCTCGCTCGGCTGGTGGCATCCCCCTTCAGACAGGCTGGAGGGAACGTCTTCGATACCGAGATATGATCTGGGCGTTCCACAGTGAAAGCCAGGACCTGTTGCTGACCACCTCTGCTGCCGCTTGTAACGGGAAAATGCTGTGGTCAGATGCTCGAGCGCTTGGTGTATTTATTTGGTTGTCCTCAGTTGACGCAGTGGTATGGCTCCTTGTATCATCACCGGTGCACTGCTATCATGATAATTGACAGAAATCACACATGGAAGTCATTGCTCGAAACGAGTACATGGCTGGTGGCCACCGAGATCCTACCTCATGCTCGCTCTTCTATTTTGCATTGGGAAAGGTGAAGTTGGTACATGGACTGTGGCGTCAGGCAGCATGGCACAAGGAGCAAGCAATAACGCTCAAGTTCTTGTCCAATGACTTCACACAGCCTCGCTGGAAGACTGCAGCCCTCAAAAATGCATATGCTCTCTTGAGCAAACAACGATATGGTTAGTGGGTGTACGTAGTCACGATGTTTTGTTGACTTCGATCTCAGAATATGCAGCCGCCTTTTTCCTTCTCGGGGGAAGCCTAAAAGACGCTGTGAACGTCTGCCTAAGACAACTATCCGACTTCCAGCTCGCTGTAGCCCTGGCACGGGTGTGCGAAGGTAACGATGGGCAAGTATTGCGCGACCTTTTGAACAACACGGTACTGCCGATTGCTTTTCGCGAAGGGAATAGGTGGTTGGGAAGTTGGGCGTTCTGGCTACTACGGCGCAGAGATTTGTCTGTGAGGATACTCTTGGTAGGCCATAAACCCACGTCTTGACAGTCACTCACCTTTTGCCAGACTCCCCTACGAGATCTGGCCGACTCACTGGGAATGCAAAATCTCGAAATTGGTGAACCACATTTTGACGATCCAAGTCTTGCACTCTTGTTCTCGCAGTTGCGGTCGAAAACGCTGCAAACTGCTACGGGTACCAGCGAAATCTCAGGACGGAGAGAGTTCAATTTTATCCTGCAATCTGCGCGGGTGTTCTGCCGCATGGGCAAGTGTCGGCCGTTTAATCATATCCTTGTATAACTGACGCTCGCGTAGGTTGCCACGCTTTGGCCCTTTGCCTTGTTCGTTCATGGTCTTTTGAGCGGCCTACCACTGCGTTACATGCCACTCAAATGCAGCGACCACCGAGCCCGGTCTCGCCACGCCGGACATTGACTACCACATTCCTACGCAGAAGATCGTCCATTTTGATTGACATAGATGTCGAGTCCAAGACATCACCTAGAAGACGATCTCCTGAACGTTCTCCGAATGGTGTAGCACAAGAGACGATCAGGGAAGAAAGTGATCTCGCTGTTCACAAGGCGGGGCTCGGAAGCTTGATGAAATCAGCGAGGCATGACGTTCAAGTCCCAGAATTTGACATGGATGTGTTTTCCGATAGCTTTCACTAACGTGGGGAATGGTTCACAGCGCGGCGTATACAATCCATAGGGGTACAGTGCTATAGCATGTACACTACCGCTTAAGTAACTATTCCCGTACCTCTACTTCCCGTTTCTTCAGGACGAGGTCCGTTTCAGTGACCCGCTTCCAAACGTCCTGAACATCGTCAACAACGGTTTCGAAGTGAGAGGTTGCATCGTAAGAACGAGTAATGAAGATATTGTCGCCCTTCCCCGAGGACGCAGGGGTGTAGAGCGGGCTCACGGTCACGAACCTGCTTAATTAGTCAGCGCTGTCCCAGTGGCCAGAATGTAAAACTTACTTGTCATAAATAGGTCCAAGAAGCCGAAGCCCGGGGGCAATCTCTTTCTCTGGCTCGTCCGTTTCGACAAGTGTGCTAACAATGGCGACGTAGACATCCTTGGCGCAGACGTTGTGCGTAGATGAAACCATAGCGATGTAGATATCTACAGAGGTGGGTTAGATAATGCAAATTGCGACGACCACTACGCACCGTTTCTCCTGCCCACTTGGTTTTGAGGAATGATGATTTGGACACTGTCGCTGTCGTCTGTCCCAGGGATCGGGTGCTTCAAAATACAGATCGCTCGAACAACCTTGCCAGTTTCGATAACGCGTATTTTGCCACTTTCGGCCACTTTGCCCGCATCAAAGTAACTGGGGTCACCTATGACTTGCTTGGCTTTGACAGTTTCCCCTCCGCTGCGTACGCCAACAAATTTTCCACTCTCGTCGGTCACAATTTCATCAATGGGCTTGTCAAGCATGTAGGTTCCACCGTAGATAGCGGATAAGCGTGCGAAAGACTGGGGGAGCTCCCCAAGACCATACAAAGGGTAAATGTAGGGCGATTTTCCATAGCGAGCCATTGAAGAAGTATAAAGGATGATCCGATCGTAAGCAGGCCGTGCAGGTTCTTTGATGTAGCTGAGGGGTGTCATCACAGATATATTCATCTGAGTTGAAAGCTTACTCGTCGTCAAGGTAGAGGGCCATAGCATGACCAATGAAATCCTGGGTCCCAGGTTCAAGTCCAAACTTTTCGTACACAACCTTCATGGAATCTTTATCGAGGTCGATGCCTGTGCGACAGGTTGAATGTACTGAATCTGGTCGGGTTGATGTACTGACCTTGATGGGTAGCCGGATCATCGTCCTTCCAGCCTTGCAGAAATTCAAAGAACTTTTTGGCACGGCGTTTCTCAAACAAGCCCATGAGAGGACTCTTTACGGCTTCTATCTCAGTGCTTGGGACTTTGGAGATTTTTCCGTCCCGATAAACAAAGCTCCCTGCGATCTGTTTAAACTCCAGATAGCGCGTCACATCGGTGTGCACAAGGATCCTAGTGAGTTCTCCAGATGAGATGATGAACTTGGGTATCAAATCGACGGCGTAGTCGCGATCGCGGCCGAGATCCGTAGGTGGGGCTTGGTCAGGCCTGAACTTGCGATAAAGCTAGATGTGTGTGAGTGGCAGTGGGCAACAGCGATAAAACGTTGGCGTAACTTGCCTGTGTCAAGTTCAGGCTGGCGCTATCGCCACCGTAATAGTCATTTCTATCCATATGAAGGACCTTCTTTCCCTCCACTGAGAGCAGGCCTGACAGAATACACTCTGTCAGACCTGTGCCGAGAACGATGACCTGGGTGACAAGTCAGTACGGAGAGCCAGTAATCGGATCTTGGATTTAAATCACATCGTATTCCTCGTCCATGACTGATCGTTAGCTTTCAATGACGATGTGGGAGGTGGGGGCAGAGATGGGACAGATGGTTGGCAAGCAGCGACCACGGGCAACCCACCAACGCCTCGACTCTTATACTTGGTGACCACGTGCCATCGGCAGACTCGCTGGTATTACGTGCGGCATAAGCATACGACTAAGATAGCAAAGCACTGCATGAGCCTCAAGCATCCTCATTGTCAGTCTCATACTCTCCATCCTCATCAAAGCCTTGTTCGGAAGGTTCCCGTCTATTTCGCCACGAAGACCGCCCATGCCGACTTTTCTTATCTTTGTTTGAACCGAGCGAGTACCTCTTGGACAATTTCAAGATCGCTATAGCATCTTGGTTAACAAGCAGAACAATCGTGCCATAAATCCTTGGCCTCGCACCAGCTTCATGTTTGCGGTAAAATTCTGCCCATGACTTGGCTGTTCGTTTAGTGCCGTGCTGTCGAAAACGTAAGCTGAATACACAGCAATTGCAAACGATCAACGTACGTTTTCGGTAAAAGCGTTGAATCGCTCTTTTTGCGTCATCTCATCCCAGTGGTTCTTGGCAATAAATCTCGCCAGGGTGCACCAGTCCCCACGCGTAAACGGTGAACCGAATTCACCCATGTCAATTTCGTCTTCCTCTGTATCGTCGAAATCGATGTGATCTAGATATGTGCCCTCAGAACGGATCACGCCTCTCTGGCTGCGTGAATGTTCGATTGCTGATATTGCATCAGACTGTGCATCGTCATCTTCATCGTGTTTCACTTCCCCTTCCACTTCGTCTTCCTCTTCTTCGTTTTGCTGATCTTCGTCGTCCTCTGCCCCATCCTTAGAGTTGTTGTGATACGTAGCAAGGATCTTGTCGGCGATGTCGTGACGTTGATGCCAATGGGAAGCCCAGGAAGTAGCACTGTGATGGGGTGCCTAGCTCCCTTCGTCAGGAATGATAATCACAAATCAATGCGAATAGCGTTCACCTTTTCGTAGAGTAGCTCACAAAGTTTCTTCTTGGTTAACAAAGGATCTTGCTTCAGCCGCCATACGAGAAACTTGAGGAAGTATTCACGGTCTTCCTTTGTATATTTGTTTCCGTTAGTACCAACTTGCACAATGACAGGGGGGGTCGGCGACCGCGAGGGGGGCTCTGGTAAGGGGATATCGGCCTGAGGCGGCATTAAGTTTGGGACATCACCGGAAGGTAAAGGTGCAGAAAGGCTATTGAAAGTGGCCCTTGGGCGTTTAGGGGGACGGGTCAGAGTCGATGGTGCGGGTGTGGCAGCTTGGGGGGTAACGCGCTTTTGCCGCGAAGGTTGTGAAGATACGAAGGAACGTCCCTTCTTTTTAGCAGCCTGGGGTGGAGAAGGAGGAGAAAGATGTCGCTTTCTTGCGACTTGAGAGGACGAGGCCACATCAACTTCCTTAACACGATGGGGTGGCTTGTTCACCATGATGGGCTTTTTGACAGTTTTTGGTTGCTCTGCCAGTCGGGATACAAGGACATCAAAACGGTCGTGATGGTCCAAGTAGTAGTCTTTCCACAAGTTTGCAGCATGGTTGTTAACCTTGGGTAAAGTAAATAATGAGAAGGGACTTTATGCGACAGGAGAAATGACACACCCCATGAAGACCCTCTAGGGCCTGCCTGTAAGTCTTACCAGCCTGTCTACTTTCGTGGAGCGCTTGAGCAAGGATGGTGTCGTCGTTTGGGGAAGTGCCGACAGGCGTGCTCAAGCGCAAAAAATCTTGCATGACTTGCTGGGGAATGATGGAGGCGAAATCAAACTGGGATGAGTTGTGGTTTTGAAAATACTGGGGTTGATTGGAGTAGCCCTGGACTGGCATCTGAGGTGCAGATGCGTGCTGGACTGGCTGTGACTGCTGCCAAGGAAATTGCTGGGGCTGATTTTGGGGTAGCATCTGGGGCCAGTGGTCACGGTTCTGCGGCTGTTGGGACAAGTGGAATCCATGGCCATGAACTGGAAAGTGATCAGTGGGGACACCGTTGGCAGCCCCTGCTGGGTTCATCGTCGTTTACAACAACCACACCAACTTTGTTCGCGTTGAAAATAGGACCACGTGACCTAAATCCGAGTTCCGTCTGACCACCACCACCATGTCGTTTGCTTCGCGCACAGTCGTATCGCGCCGTACATATGCGACCATCTCAGGTTTGAGTCAGTCAGCCCGTCCATGGGCGGAGAAATTGTCCACAGAGTGGAAAGGCACACATGCATTGGGTGGGAACACCAAGAACTACATTGGTGGCAAGTTTCTCGAGAGCAAGGCATCCGTGTGGCATGACGTCGTTGACCCGGTTCGTCTCCCATCGTCTCCCATCTCGCTTTATGATCCTGATTGTCTCAGTCGACACAAACGCTGCTCACACGCGTTCCCGAGACCACTCCCGCCGAGTTTGATCAAGCCGTTATTGCCGCTTCTCTAGCCTACAAGACATGGAGCCGGAAGAGCATTTTGTCTCGCCAGCGTTTTGCCATCGAGTTCGTGGCCTCCTCTTTCTTTCTTTCGACCTCACCATCTCCCTTGCTAGGTTGCAAAACCAACTCCGCCAAAATGCAGACGTACTAGCCGCCAGTATCGTGTTAGAACAGGGGAAGACATTAGCAGGTATGCAGCTTTTCGTCAGCACCGAGTGCAACTCTTAACCAGCAGTCACAAAGATGCACACGGTGACGTCCTGCGCGGACTCCAGGTGGTCGAGACCGCAATTGGGATAACTTCGACTTTACTTGGGGATAAAATAGAAGGTATTTCCAGTATTCGTTCCCCCACCGTGATTATAACTTATTCCCCAGTGAGCAAAGATATGGATACTGAGGTCCGCAGAGTACCATTGGGTGTATGCGCAAGGTCAGTACAACTTTACGCAACTTGTCATTTGCCTATTTTCATTTCTCCATCACAGCATTGCTCCATTCAACTTCCCCGCGTATGTGCTTCATGGTATCGGATGCGCTGCCGTTCATGTTTGTTTAGTATGATTCCACTGTGGACAATCCCAATGGCTGCCGTCACAGGCAATACACTTATCCTCAAGCCTTCTGAGCGCGACCCGGGTGCTGCCATGATAATCGCAGAACTTTGCGAACGTTCAGGTGGCGGTTCTAGGCCACGTTATGTATCATATGCATGCTGACCTGTGGTGTGGTAGGTTTGCCACCTGGCGTCCTCAATGTGGTGCACGGAACTGTTCCCACTGTTAATGCGATTTGTGATGACCCCGTGATCAAGGCCATAAGTTTTGTTGGTGGCGATCGTGCCGGTCGCCACATATACGAAAGGCAAGTGGAAGGACGATAATCGCCCTAGGTTCCCAGCTGACTTGTAGACTAGAGGCACCAAGAATGGAAAACGTGTCCAGGCAAGTATCCTGCTTTACTGAATGTGCGATTGAGCCATATGAAAATTTTTATCCAGGCGAACATGGGTGCTAAAAACCATGCTGTACTGATGCCTGACGGTAGAAGTATGTCATTGACCACGAGATCGTCGCTTAACAATGTGTATAGCAAATAAGAATCTCGCCCTCAACTCCATCCTAGGTGCCGCCTTTGGCGGTAAGTCATTCATAGTTGTGGCTTCCTGAGGAGTGAATTTTGTCGATTTAGCTGCGGGACAAAGATGCATGGCCGTCTCCGTAGGTGAGCCTCTTCGTTGAAAATCAAGGGCAGACTAGAAGGAACACAACAGCTGTCCTGGTTGGCGCTACGCAATCCTGGCTTCCTGAGTTGGTCGAACGCGCCAGAAAGCTTAAAGTCAATGGAGGGTTTGAAAGTGGTGCAGATTTGTACGCAAGACCTACTGTTGGTCAACCTATATCTGACTTATGTACAGCGGTCCTCTCATCTCACCCACCGCTAAGGATCGCGTAAAGAGGCTCATATCTTCCGCGGCGGAAGAGGGCGGATATATTCATCTTGACGGAAGAGAAGTCATTGTACCGGGTTATCCCCATGGCAATTTCGTTGGTCCCACCATTCTTGAAGCCACACCTACTATGCGATGCTACCGGTTAGTATTCTTGTTCGTTGTCCGATCTGGCACGTCTTACGTATTGAAGCGAGGAAATTTTCGGTCCTGCCCTCACGGTGATCACAGCCGATTCGCTGGACGATGCTCTTGATATCATCAATGCAAACTCTTATGGCAACGGTGCTGTTATTTTTACGCAGTCCGGTGCAACAGCACGCAGATTTGAGACCGAGGTCAATGTTGGTCAGATTGGTATTAATGTCCCTATTCCCGTCCCTCTTCCGATGTTTGCTTGGAGTGGTAACAAAGGGAGCTCCTTGGGCGATATCGGATTTTATGGCAAGAGGTGAGTTCTGCCTCGACCAGTAAATCCGGCACCCTACTGACCAGCGTGCACACAGCGGAATTAACTTCTATACGCAGAATAAGGTTTGATTCTCAATTGCATATCATTTCTTGCGTTAATAACCACACCAGACAACGACAAGTCTCTGGAGAGCAGAAGACGCAATAGGCAACCGAGCGTCGGTGAACATGCCCACTTTGAACTAATCTATTATCGCGGAAGATAAATCGATTGGTGTACCATATGCAACAAGAACACCCACATGTATAGACTGTCAATTTTTGTTGACCACTTGATCGAGGAAAGCCTTTGAAAGCTTTGTACACTCCTCAAAGCATCGCTCGAATCCCGCCTACATGCAGAAATACAGAACTTGCTTGAACGTGAGCGAGCAACTTACGATGCCACCGTAATAAGGGTCCGGGATGTGCTGACCATCCAAGTATGATCCCCAGAGGCGCACGACAGTTGTTGCCTCACTTGGCTTCTTTTCCAACAAATTGCGCAAGTTTGATCCGTCTGCTGCAAGAATGTACTCGAACCTGGTGAAATCTGCCTCCTGCACTTGTCGCGCAGTGTGATTGATTGGTATCTTGTACTGAGGCCCGGTCAACTCACCGCATTTTTGTGCTTACAGTGTGAAACTCACTTTGTTACATGTAGAAATGGTCCTATTAAAACGGTCAGCAGCTACTAGAGGGTGACGGTCGAAAGCACATACCTGTCGTCTGGGACCTCGCCAACGTGGTATGCGCCAGTGCCCGCGCTATCGACTTCGATGTCAATTCCCTGCTTCGCAGCTTCATGTCTGAGCACTGCTTCCCCCATGGGAGAACGGCAGATGTTGCCCAGACAGACGATGAGGACGGACAAAGTCATGGATATTGTCGTGGTCCAAGTTGATCCCCACGGTTATCCGAGATTGATCTTCCTAGTACTGATGCCTTCGCCACCGATCCAAGTGTTCCTCACCACCATCGCCTCCCAACCCGTCCTCCGAAAGCGCCAAGGTTAGTCGCAGTTCAATCGACGAATAACTAGATACCATGCGTTGTTTCCGCAGAATACATCTTGCGCATCTTACAGACCAAGAAGATCCTGTTCACGTCTTACGACTTGGCATCGGACGAAGACGCCAAACGGTTGTGGAAAAGAAAGGCGCCACTCGGTCCGTGACGACGAACAGATGGCTGTTTCGGATCTAACTTGGCGTAGATAAACAGCAGTTACCCGGCATTCTCGTCGGGGGCAGGTACCCAGGCGTACGCGTTACACTCTTTCAACGCGTGTCCACATTCGCTCATTCGCAACCTATCCTATACAGGACTTTGACGCGTTGTTTGTCTCACCTATTTTTGCCTTGCTGTCCAATCTGCTGATCTCCCATCATGCAGCGAAGAAGCCGTCGAGTATGACGAGCTAGATGTCTTTCTGCGACTTAAAGAAAATTGGAATGTGGATGTCGATGAGGATCGCCCAGCTCCCATCGCAAAACCCGTTGGTGTTCCAGGAGCGGTGCCTGTATCTCAGATGACACCAGAGCACCACAAGCCCAAGTTCTTCCCTCAAGATCCTGGGACCCCATTGAAGCCAGTGAACAAGCGAAACGATTTCGATATCAGCACGGAGCTCGAGGGTTTTGGACTACAAGGAGTGCGAGTCACAGACGACGACCTGAGACAGCTAGTCAAGGATCTTGGTCTTGATGGTGATGAGGCAGCAGATATGGTCAGGAGTCTCGGGGGAGGCACAGGCGATTCGTCGACGCCGCCCACCAAAAACAGACCACAGGCGGAGGCAGTGGAAGAAACCGAACCCGGCAAAGCAGAAACATTCAAGTCGGAATGAGAATAGGATTGGTTTCCTGATAATTCACAGTTGAAACGATCTGTGCTATGTTTTAAAGGGGTCATTGTATTCTTAGGATAACCTGTTGACGAGGGAAGCGACTATTGGGCCAATGCCTGGAGCACGCTAGTGACGAAAGCCCGAGGAAACCTTCTATTCGAAAGACACAGCGGAAGGCGCATGATAACTAAGATTTCGCGTAGGTTGCGCACTCAACTTATCCGTTGCCAGCACCGATGAGAACGCGAGGATCGGGTCAAGGTAAACATTAATCGGTGCCTAATCGATAAAACACAATACTCAGTCATGTATTTAATACCTGGAGGGGCAACGGATAAGCAATTAAATGGATTCTAGTTTTCAGAGTCCAAGTGAACATCAGATACGCGTGAGCGTCGCCGTTTCAAAGGAAAGTCATCCAAAGCACGACCGGGGGGAATATCAATCGATGTATCCTCGGATTTGTAGGCCTGAAAACGTTATGACTAAACAGATGAAAACGAATCGGCCAACAACGAACGGTGCTTGGACCACGACCTTCGCCTGTAACATTTCTACGAGGGCGTTTTCGGATGCGAACAGGCCTATCTTCCTTGGGTTCAGGCGTATTGGGTGTTTGGTCCGTTGGAACGCTCCAGTTGATTGCAGGTAAGATGCATGTAGCTAGAAGGATGATAGAAAGGGAGAAGAAAGTAGCAGCAGCTATTAGGGCAAATACGAGAGGGAATCGAGACAGTAAACCTCTGTCGAAGAAAATAGTGGGACAGAGCCTCGGATCGAAGGATAGTGGCTTACCGAATTCCATGGGGCCTGACAGTGCCCTTCAAGACAGCATTCCAAACACTTAGCTCACGACCCTCACCCTTACCCAGACTCTTCCAGCCATCCCTGCGGCCAACGTCAATTCTTGCATTGATAATTGAAGTCCCGGGGATATAGGAAGAAAGCAAGAGGACATCCAGATCAACGAGGTGCGGGACGGCCATAAATGAGAAAGTAGAACGCTTGGGAGGGAGTGCCATAGACTGGAGCACGATAAGACGAAGAAACGAACCAGAGAAAATGAGATATACCGGTCTGCTCACAGTGACGAGGGTCTTATTGGCAGGCGTGGAAAGTGAGAGAGTGGCCATGAAGTTACCAAGCGCAAAGTTTGCTTCGGACGCTGGCAGAACTAGCTGAAGGGAGACGTCGTAGGGTTGAGTGGCAGAAAGAGGAGGCAGCGAGAACTCCGCGTATGGGGAGGGGCCGTCGCTGCGATAGGGTCAGCAATGCCGGGGAGAGGGCAGGGAGGACAGACCCGTATTGGAGGTAAATAGGGACTTGCCAAGTGACAGGTATATTTTTCCAGATATACCAACCAGAGAAAATGGAGAAAAAGAGGACGAGTGGGACCAGCGATAGACAGACGAGTAAGGGTACAACATGAGAGGCGATCCTGAGGGAGGAGGTCGGAGGAAACAAGTACATGGCACATCTACGGACAACGGACACAGCGATGCGGAGGGGATTGTAGGCCGATAGCGAGGACAGTCTAGCGACATCCTCGTCCGGTTCGACTTTTGGTAGTGGGCGGGCCATTGTGCTCGACGATGAGGACGACGAGGCCCAATCGGAGCTTGAAAGGGTATGAACATCAACGACCTCATTGGTAGACCACCGTCGGCGCACGTCCTTGTTCACTACCTCAGTACGCTGTCGGACGACACCATTCCTGACCCAGACGTCAAGTCATATTCTGACATCGTCTACTTCAATTACTTGTCCCTCGGCGTCAGTCTCCAGTTCTCTCCTCGGAACGGGTACAAGCCAGCGGTCGGCTTGAGACGCGAGCAACTCAAGGACGATGATCTGCAGTTGGAAGCGATAGACATCTACAATGTCTCTAGCATGATCGGACCCGCTAGATCTTCAGTCCCTGCCTTTTCTCCATACCCACGCCTCCCGCTTGAGCTGCACTTGGGAGGAACGACTTCGCGTGTGATCACGGTTGCAAAAGACAGCACCGGCAAGGAGTTCGTTGAGTGGCTGGGGGAGCCGAGCAGAAAGGGTGGAGGTGCTGGGCCATTGAGCGGGTCAATCCACATCTGGTGTGAGTGGTCGCAGCATGGGCTCATGGTGGAGCTTGGGGGTAGCGAAGCACGGGGACCACAGGCTTGGGAGCGAGGAAAGGACGCAGTATGGAGGGTGGTGACTGTATTTGAACCTCGCTTGAACACCAAGTAGAACATTTGTCTTTCTCCACCTCTCACCATGGCAGCACCAGCCCACGTCACTACTAAAGCAATGGGCGGCAAGTTCCTCATGGTCTGCCTTCCCTTGCGCCTTTGTCGCCGCCGCTAACGCATCAGTAGAACAAGAACCTCAGTAGCAACACCGACGACATTCTCCGCCTCCAGGGCGTGTCGTGGTTTGTTCGACGTGCAATATCCGTGTTTTCCCTCACCCTCTACGTCAAACACACCGTAGACGAAGCCGGCATCGAGCACATTAATATTAACCAGAAGCTCTCCGGTGGCATACCCGCCGCGAGTGACAACCGCCCTTTGGACTGGGAGGAGCGTGAAGAGGACGACGATATCTTTGGTTGCTTGATTGACAAGTCGCGCAGGATACCCGTTGCAGAGGTCACGGACGAGTTCTTGAAGACAGGCTGGACCCAAGATACCATTGACAACGACATCGTTTTGACCGATTCCTGGAGCACTCCAGGCAAGAACAAGTTAACCTGGAGAGCGACGCAGGTAGTCCTTTGTCGTTGTTAGCTGGCCCGTTCTGAGCCCAAATCTAGGCATGGGGCTTCTCGGTGGTGAATGGAGAAAGGCGATATGTCAGACACACCACCTTCACGTCGTCTGACAAGCGGGATGGCCCGATCCACGCCCGTTTCGTTTATGACTACCGTGAGTGCTCCAACTCATCATCTTGATATCAGCCCTGAGTGTTGTGTAGTTGGCGAATTTTGATGGCTCCGCCGGGATACCCGGCGTGGGATTGGCATTCACACCGTCAACATGTATTCGTAGTGCAAGTTGCTTGTGCCAAATACAGGTAGACGGAATTTATTATTGTGGCCGGCATCGCAGGAGCGTATGACCCACAGGTGCTATGTTGGATTCTCTACAATATGCACCGTGAACTTACCCCCATCCATCTTTCTTTCCCTCTGTCTGCACCCGTGAGCCTTACGGCCGAGGTCGTACCCAACAAAACAGAGCCAGAAGATGGCGATACCACCTCCCATCCTTCGCGGTCCCATAGGTTCGTACACCTTCATGCATACTTAGTCTCTAGATGGCCTCGCCTATATCGATTTCTTCGGAGAACATTTGTCTACATAAGGGGACCCAGACCGGTGATAGACCACCCCAGTGAGCCAAGTTCTTGTTTGTTTTCTCTTCATCTCAGCGTCTATGTTCCAGACCCCATCCCCCTTCTCGGTCGCACGTATAACTTGCGAGGCCACACGTTTGCTGTTCGCCTTGAGCCTGTGATACTACAATTCACACGTCCATTCACCGCATACTGGCTATTCGTTTTGCTTGTCGCAGCATATGTCACCGGTTTCGCTTTCTTCACCCGCACGCAGTGGTTCCTTACACCCTCTTCTTCACTCATCGACTGCACGTCTGTCTTCTGGACGGAGAATGCTGGCTGCGGTCTTAATGGCGAACTGTGTGCCCCTTTCACGAATTTCTCTCTCGACATCCGATGCCCCGCGCAGTGTGGTTTTGTCGTGCTCCAGAATCCTCGGCTGGTCGGAGACGTTGAGCTTGATTTCGTACCCCTTCTAGTTGGCGGAGGAGATCCACAAAAAACATACAGAGGCGACAGCTTCATCTGCTCTTCTGCAATCCAAGCGTGAGTTTGATCGTATTTCCCGGAATTGTGCTCTTATGCAGTATGGATGCAGTGGTCTCATCGCTGACTCGGTCGGGGGTTGTGCATCTGTTCGACTGATCGGCAATTTTAGCAATTATCTGCCTGTCGCTGCATCCGGACTTGCCTCTGTCGGATTCCCCTCGGTTTTCCCCCTGTCATATCGACTCTCTCCTTCTACCTCACTCGCGCACTGTACGGACCTTCGCAATTATGCGCTGGCCTTGAACATCCTCGTTACATGTGTCTTATTTCTCGTCCTGCGACCTGACGCCATCATACTGTATTGGTGCCTTGTATCCATCGGATTTTGGCACGTTGCACTTTTCTCACAGCCACAAGCTACGCCGCCGCCGTTGGACGCAGCTTTCGGGGCGTTTCTTCCAGCGCTCTTTGTCTGTTACGCTTTTTGGAAGGTTGCCATTCGTTTCACGTTACCCGTGTTCGCGCATGCCCCCTTGGAGGCCATGCTTTGGTATCTTGTGCCCTATTGGACCGGAATTCTCACGAACCTAACGATGGCAAAAATACCCATCAAACGCCTTACGGTACAAGACATCATGCAGCAACCCGGGGGCCTGGCTGCACTCATTATCATTATCATCATTTTACTGGTCGTCGTGATAAACCAAGCCCGTGTCATTCGAAGGACCGGTTATCTGCCACACTATCTGAGCTGGTATATCGCGGGTGGCCTAGTCACGCTTGTTCTGGTGCTTCTGCCAGGCCTGGAGCTACGGCTACATCACTATATCCTCTCCATAATTCTTTTCCCTGGGACAGGATTTCCGACACGTCTCTCGGCCATCTATCAGGGATTCCTACTCGGTATGTTCTTGAATGGTGTTGCTGGTTACGGGTTCGCTTCTATCTTGCAAACTGCAGCAGATGTGTGTCTCGGGCAATTTCATGCGAACTGGTTGCTGACGGACGCGTTTTAGCTTGCTGACGACGGGCCAGCTGGCTCGCCACTTCCAACATTCTTTACCAACTCGTCGAACTATGATTCGGCGATCACCCTCTCGAATCAAATGATATCACGGGGTCAAGTTCCAGATGGCTTGTATATCCAGGGTTGGAATGGGTTTTCCCTCCTTGTAGACGATGTCGAGCGCTATGTGGGTAGCGCGGTCAATTTTTCACTAGCTGGACTAGAGGCGGGACTGCCGCACTTTTTCAGATTGGCCGTGAGTAGCGATGTTTCTGGGATCGGGACTGTAAGGTTTATCCATCGTTCCGCAGTACACAAGGGACGGAAATCCTGGGGATTTCACCATGCCGGCCACTCTGTGGCCCAACGGAACGTGGGTTAATCCTCTCTCCGGACCCTCGTAAGCCATTGTGTGAGTGCACCAGGGTCATGGACGCTATAGAGAGACATGGTGGCTCCCTTCGTCCACCCGGCAAGTCAATTCAAATTTGCAATACAATGACATTGTACCGTACGAACCAACGGTTTCTTTTATGTATTATTTATTGTGGGCGCTCTGACAGGAGTGTGCCTTGAGAGAGAGGTAGCTGCGGGCCAAAGCAAATAAGCAAATGTTTGTACCACAACTACGCCATTGGGTGGCTGTGTCAGACATATATGGAGTTGCGAGGGGAGCTTGCTATGCAGACTTGATGCCCACTCCCACCTCTGTTCAACGAGGAGTATTCGAGAAACGTCAACGTGAGTCGTCAATTAGCTGCACTTTGATTGACTGTGATGTACTACTGCTGTAGGTCAAAGATGGGTCTCCACTACAAGTCCCGCTGTGCCCATCGATAGAGGGCAAACATTCTTTCCAAGTTTCGCGGCCGCGCTGCATAACAAACCACCCGCTCACGACCGTGTACTGACTTCCGTGGGGAAGGACGGGAACTGGAATGGGGAAGATGCATCACGCATGCTGGGAAAGGAGGTGCAGAACGTGGAACAGGGCGGAGACACGATCGCTCATGCACCTCTTACGTCAGAGGGTCTACGTCAATGGGAAATGCATGCCCACGTCGATCACGTCTTTGATTTGGTGCCTTTCTGGCGACGGGGCATTGATGCAGCGGAGAAAGGCGAAGTACTTCGATTGGAGGAATTTCTCGAGAAAATGGAAGGCGACGGGGGATGGAGGACCGCGAACGAGGTGTTGGGGATGCTCGGAGAGTGGAAGACGTCGTCTGATCGAGGTCGCGACTGCGATGGGATGGGGTGGGGCCAACCTGGTGACTGGGCACGGGGAGATCGCGATGCATGGGAACCGGATAACTGGGCAGCAAGCCAGCGGGGTGGGTGGGGCGTGGCCTCTAACCGTGTGGCATCGGACGCCACGGTGTCATCGGGTGGAAGGGACAGTGGATGGGGCATTGGAGAAGGAAGGAGGGGAGGACTGAAGACGAGGATGGGGCGAGGGAAAGCGAGAGCGGGACAGGGTGGATGGGGAGGAGCACAGGTGAAGAAGGGTGCGGTACATGGCGATGAAGAGGACTTTGTGGATCTCATTGCGCGACAGGAAGCGGTGACGGAAGAACGGCGGAGGGCGATGCACATGTTTTTTGAGGTAAGTCGCTTCACTTTGCGATGAATTATAATTTGCGATGATCACTGCAGATGACGCTGGAGGAGAAAATGGCAAAGATAGACGAGACGATTCGTTTTATGCAAAAAAAGGAGAAAAATGCTGTATGATGACATCTTAGGGACACTTCCATTTTTGGTTTACCCCACAGCACGTGGAATTGAATTAAATAGAGCTCATTTCCAACTCCGACTCATCACCTAGCCATGTCCAATCTGCCACTCCCTCACGGATGGGTTAAGCAATACGACTACAACTACGATCATTCCTTCTGGGTCAGCCCGTTCCATTTCACCCCATCTCCGTGTCAGTGCTCATCCACCAAAAGGTGGACACCCGGGCGAACCCTCCTCGCGCTATCTGGGTCCACCCCTATGAGGACGATCAGTTTCTGAGCGAGCACCCAGAGCTCGACCCTAACAGGCCTTCTCCTCTAGACGACCCCCCCTCGTACGATGCAGCCACCGCCGGCCAATCGCCCCCCGCTGAAAAGTCAAAGAGCGATGCGGCGCAGCCCGATCCCGTCGCCGGCCCAAGCTCGCATCCGGAACACACGCGTGGGGTGTTCGGAAGACTCAAGGACAAGGCTATCGGCACTAGGGAGGAGCGCGAAGAGCAAAGGCGAATCAGAGCAGAGCAGGCCGCACGAGCCGAAGAGCAGGCGAGGCAGGCGCGAGCGCGGGAACGAGAAGAGCGGGCAGCATACATGCGTGCGCATGGTGGATATGCGCCTTACCACCCAAGTTATTCGCAATACTCGGCATACGACGGAACTGGCAGAACACAAGGGGCGGGCTTCGACAACACCGGCGCGCTTCTGCTCGGTGGCCTCGCAGGTGGACTCTTACTTGGTGACGTTTTCGGAGGGGGTTTGGGTGGTTTCTGATTTATTTATTTTGTCGTAATCTTATACTAAATTAAATCGTGGGAAAACCAATACATTCCTCCTCCTCCATCTGATGAGCCCTGCGCTGCCTTCCTCGCTCAGCCCGCACGTTTGTCTGCTGCCTTCGAAAGACCTTGTCCATCTCCTCCACGATGCCTCTCTTCCTCCCCTCCACGACATTCTCCAGTCCTTTTCGCCCCTTCCTCAGGGTATGATCTTCCCCTCTCGTCGTGCACAGTCTGCTCACCATTCGCTAGTCTCCACGCGCACCACCTCCCTCACCACCGTCTCTCACCCCTCTTTCACCCTCAGGTTTTCTGATCTCACAGAAACCGAGCGCGCCTGTCTCGAGGACGATGGGAAACGCGCCGCTAGAACCGTCGACTGGATTGGCGAGCGAATTACCAAGCAGTGTCCTCTCTGGCTCAAGGAACTAGATGACCACCCAGATCGTTACACGACTCGCACTCCATGGTGGGACGAGCTCGTCCGTTGTGCCGAAGGCGACCACCTACCTTCCAAGCATGACGGCTGGAACCATCCTGTCTCGAGTCTGTCCCACATTCCTTCATCTCATCCCTTACTCACATTCCTCCCAGTTATCCTGGCCGTGTCTACCACGGCTCCAAACCCACTGCAAGCTATCTCGGCGCTACATGCTCGTGCCTTGGAATTTCCTTCGTGGGTCGACACAACCTATCTCCTCTACACTCTGATCGTACATCCCACCGAGTCCCCCCTGTCCAACGAGGAGTATGCCATCCACTTTGCTTCCGCTCCCACTTATTCATTTGCTCCTCCAGGGCCGGAGCCCTCTTCAATGCCGTCAAGAAACAGTATGGCTTGCATACATTCCTCCTCCCTCTCTCCCTCCCAATGCCCCCACCCCCTCCTGTCCCAGTTCCTCCCCTTCCACCTCGCCTGCCACCACCTTCCCTTGAATCTTGGCAGAATGGTTTCTCAGACACCAAACCCCAACCCGCTGCCTCCCTAGCGGTCTCGCCTAATTTTTTAAATCTGTCTGAACCAGATATCCAACAAGTGGCACGTTTCACTCGAGAGTTTGTTGTCATGAGCCTTCTACCTTGGATGGAAAAGTGTGTAGTAGAATGGAATGAAGCGTATTCATCTAGTAGACGGTTGCCCTCTCGCCTTTTCTCTTCCACCCGCAAGTTTTTTGGTTCAAGTACCCAACCTACACAACATTCTACTCATGCCACTTCGCCATCTGTCTCCTCCTTCCCAGCTCGGTCGCCTGCCTATAACCCCCCGTCAGCGGCGTCCAACGCGGCGGTCCTCATCGCTCCCCCCTCTCAGTTACGACGCCTCGCCGAGTTTGCAACCATCCTTGGTGATTATAAGCTTGCGACTGGGGTATGGGAATCATTGCGAAAGGAAAACAAGGGTGGTTCGGTAATCTAAGTCATTTACACCCGGTTTTCAGACGAACTGAACATCCCCAGGATATCCTGCCGCTGCTTCTATCGCCATCCCCTGCTGTTGCTCCCCACGCCTCGCATGCGTTATCTGCCATTTTCCTACCTGGATCGGACGTGTCTCCCCAAGCACAAGTGCATGCTTTGAGATATGCGATTCGCTGGGAGGCTGGCATTTCTGCCGATGACTTCATAGGAGACATTTTGGAGGGAGAAAGATGGCTAGTTTGGGCAGCAGGCAGTGTAGGTTTTCCAAATTCCCCTCTTCAGAGTGGCGCTGATTGGGACAGCGACATTAAAGGCTGAGGAACCACCTGCAGCGTTACTTCTTGCTCATGCCGCGTTTTTGAGCTCCCAGAAAAACGCAAAGCGAAGGGCTGCATTGTGGTATCTTTTTTCTGCTAGCAGGCTTGAAAAGTGTGGTATCGTAAGTTTTTACTTATTCTCATCTTATCATAAGCCACAACAAGGTGCCTTAGAAACCCTTGACAATGTTTTTCTTGCGAAAAGCACTCGAACTCTTCAGCAATCAACCCACAAAGTCACTGTCGCCATCTTTTTGGAGCTCGCAGGGACATTCCTCCGAGCTTGTTGGATTTGACGCGGTTTTGTCGGGTATCGAGCATCCGCTAGGCAGGGAAACTCACTTTCGATCCTCTCACTGTCGCTCATAGAACGTAGGGAGGTTATTGTATACCACTGGCGATGTCGAGGGAGCAGTCAGATTCTTCCTTGGCCAATTACGCTGGTCCTCTGCATCCTCGTCATTCCCTGCCAGAGTTGATCGCGAAGACGAGGAAGGCAAGGAGGCAAATTCAGACAAAGTGTTATTAGAGGATTTTCGGGTGGCATTCTCGGTGCGTTATCATTCGAGAGGAAACTAAGGTTCTGATTCTCGGGCAGCATTTGAAATCAATATCTGGCCAAGACATGGAAGTTCATGATCTGAAACTACCCATAACATTTGTGTCCCCGACTTCGAGCCGCGCACGACTACCTCGAGATTCTACCAGTGGAGATCAGACCGAATGGGAAAAGAGGGAAGAGGTTTGGAGATCATTTTGGAGGGCTCGCGGCACGGAAACCCTTGAGAAGAGCGGCCGGGCTGCTATAGACGGTAAGTTGAGCTAAGAATCTGTTGGAGGAGTTTTTGACCACCATTGCCTAGAACCGTTTTGGATAGACATTGCTTTACGAAACCCATTAGATACGGAGGTGACTTTAACAAACTTGGCGCTCGTTATGGAAGCGAAGGATCATGATACCCCATGGATTGACCAGCATGTCACTGTTGAACCTGTGAAGGAAGTTGTTCTTCGTGCCAAGGAAAGTCGTATGGTGAGCATTTGAAATCCTGTGACTCTCGGAATTCACACCTTTCGCTCTGTCCCATTCCAGGTTTCAGTCGCAGTGAAAGCGTCCCAAGCAACCTCATTAACCATGCTTGGTATTACATATGATTTTCTTGGTCTCCTTCCCACCACAGAATCCCTCACACGACGGGGTAGACGACTACAAGATACCCCCCAGCAAAGACAAACTGTGGCTTATGCTCCGGATATATTGATTAAGACAGATATCGAAGAAGCAAGCCAAGAGCTTGCTGTCTCGTTCGAGAACGACGGATTACTTGCGCTTAACGAAGGTGAGCACTTGTCGATGAGGCTCTGGATGACAAACGCGGGGCACAAAACCATCGGCGAGATATGGTTGATAGGCGGCCCAGATGATCAGATCTGGGTAGAGTCGTCGAGAAGCAAACCCTGTGAGCCTCTTTTGGAACGAAAAGTCCAACCACTCTCATTCGTTCTAGTGTGGGTGGCAACTGGTTGCACCGAAACCTTGCACACAGATAACAAGCTTTCGACATGGTGCCCGTTTGCTGTGCCTCTCGAGAAGGAACTTCACTCCAGTGATAGCACTATGGTCACTCTTATGTGGCGCCCTGGTCTTGTCGCGTCCCGACAACTTTGCCTGCTTTTCGTATACCGAGAGGTAAATAGGTCACCCATGATCCGATCCGTACTCTGATTGTCTCTCGTTCGTAGGCCGGAGGGCGTGCTTTCCACTGTACGCGCGTGACAAGAGCTTATCAAGCCGATCCTTCGTTAGAGTTATTGGCAACGTTCACTCCTAGCCCTTCGATTGATGGCACATTTCTTCTTAACCTTGAAGTATCGAATATGTCGTCTGCTTTTATGCGGGTCAGGCAGGTTACTGCTATTAGCTCTACCTGGGAGTGCCAACCCACAGCGCGACCGCCATCGTGGGTTTTCGATCTGGTTTTACGATTGGGGCTTAACAACGCCGATTAGTATATCGTTACAACCTGGGCAGTCGACAAGCATTTCATTCGACGCGTCCCCTTTAGATTCATCAGGTTGTCTGAAGGCCACGACGGCGTTCGTCTCGAGGTCGCTTGGCGATGTCTTAAACGGACGCAAAATTAGATCGGAGGATCCACCATCCTTGGACCTTGTGTGTCGTCATACTTCTGCCGTAAGATGCGTTCTGTCGGGACAATTTATCGTGCTAAGTGTTATCCTAGCACGATCTCTGTATCTCGGTGCATAATCCCGCTCTCTCGTGTCTCTTTTTGTTAGAAAAGGGGAGGATCATCGCCAACTCCATAGCTCGATCACATCCACACATCCCAGCTGTCACGCACCCTCATATTTTCCCTCTTTTCAACCCGCTTGGAGTGGATTTTTTAGTTTTCTGGGAGATACCATCTGAGCAACGGACAGGCTTTACCTTACTCTCTGGCCTGAACCTTGGCGCAGGCCATGCCTCCCTTCGAGAGGCTATCGAGAATGTAGAAAGCGCAAAAGTCAAGCGGAGCATGTTTGCAGAAACCCAGCGCGAGAAGATGGAGATTCTGCAATCTATTCGTGATAGTGAATGGAATGTTGAGATGAATCCCCTGGTCGTCACATTGCAAGAAGACGTATTGGAGCACGATTTCAGCCGAGGGTGTGTGATGGTATTTTGATCTGGCCTCGCATGCTCAATCACTATCAGGTCTTGTCTTGCTCCCGTAAAATTCACTATAAAAAATCACTCGTTGAGTCACCCATCTCGCTATGTGGTCAAACTCGGAGCTATGAGCGAAAATCAATTTGAACCGCGAGTAAATTTTCTACATCAATACTGTTTCGCACTGACCTGGTTGCAGCAATCTTCTTTCGCCATGCTATACGGGGAAACTGACTATCCGAGGCGTGCTGCGTCCTTTGCAATCAGCGCTAGTAGAAGCGAAACTTTGGGTTTCCCGTCCTGGAGCATATGCGCTCTCGGGTTGGCAAATTGAAACGATCGTTGGAGAGCCCGATCAGTCCGCATGGTGTCCGAGACACCGCTATGTGCAAGGTCCTCCTTCGGACCATCACTTACGTATGATAGTAACAGACATTCGTCGATAAATTCAATGCACCTAATAAATGTCCGTATAACGAACGCGATACGGGGTATGGTACCTAGGCAAGTTAAGCTAGAACGGATGGTTGCACTCTGGTACGTGTTTAAGCGCTCATTCAGCCTTGTCAGCAGCAGACGCTGCACGGTCCCGTTCCTTTTGCTCTCGTTCCTTCTTCGCTGCGGCAAGGCGTAACCTCTTCACGTTGATGTTAAAGTATGTCTGGTAGAGAAGGAATCGGACCTAGAACAAAAGAAGGACAAAAGAACCTACTCCGAGCGCGAATTGGATAATGTTGAAGAAGGGAACCCAGAGCTACGATCATGCTTCGGTTGTGTCGACTATCGTACACGATGCACTTACCTCGACCGGAATGAATTGCTGGGCGATCACCATCGACAAGGGTGAGACGACCCAGTTCACCTTTGTAAAGCCAGTCATCACGCGGTCGACAAATGGTTCGAAATAGACCCACCCGTATGACCGCGAAGAAGCCTGATTTGACAGTCCGGATGACGTCCTCGATGGTCTTGGCACCATTGATCACGGCCATTGAGGCTAAGAACGCTGTTCAAGCCGCGTCAACAGGATCTCCCCGGGGCAGGCGACACGACTGACCCGTGGTCTGGATGGGCGCGATGAGCAAATTGCTCGCCAGGAGCTGTCCCAGCCTATGCTTGAGGCCGACTTTGCCGGCGAACACCTTTTGGAGGGAGCCCACGAGGAAATGGCCTAGCGGCGCGGACACGAAGAAGCCGTACAGGGCCATCTTGAACGCCTTGGCGTCGATGTGCAGGCGCGCGAGGGCTTTGGAGAGGGCTGGGGCATCCTTGGGGGTCTGCTTTGGCGGAACACCCGCGGCAAACGACCCAATAACCTCTTGGAGGAATGAAAAGGTCGCTGTGAGGTGCGTCAGTTCACGGAGGCCCGGACGAGGAAAGTAAGCGGTGTCCACCCGATGTTATGGCCTTTGTGCGCAACGGGTTTTTGGCGAGTTGGACGAGATAAAGAGCCAGCAGCGGGTGCAATGGCGCCTTTGACGAGATACGCGTACTCATTTGTTGATGAAGTCGACGGTGAAGCCGCTACTCATATGAATCGGAACACTGCCACCCCCAGCTCTGAGACAAGAGCATTAACAAAGGTTATTATTCCTCTATGAATGGATATCTAAAGCAGTCCAAGGCTCCATCACTGTTGACGCTTCACCCAGGCTTTCACGGTGTCCGCAAAAGAAACCATACAAATCGTTTGCCAAATACCAAGACCGATGCGAGGCGTCACACCCCGGTAGAGACCTTTGATGCCGTTCTCCTTGTAGATGAAGCTCAAGGTGTTCAACATTGTCAGCTTTTCCGGGCGGTTGGCATTCGCAGCCGCTTTAGCCATAGATTGCATCTTATGTGCGTCAGTGCCATACAACTATGGCTGATAGAGACAACACACCTCGACTCGGACGACTTCAATGGGCTGATTCCATGTCGCCAAAGCACCACCAATGGAGGAGGCGAGTATGCTGTCGGCTGCACTCAACTTCTCGTGTTCACCCTTGCCACGTACGTTTCGGATCATCGACTCAGCCAAGCGGGCAAAGCCCATACTATGGCTCATCAGCCAACGCAACATCAGCTTCCGAGGAACCACGTACCGCGAGCCCCAGTTCGTACATTGACGCACAGCAACTGCGTTGACACCTTTGTTGATACCACGAATACCTTCCTTGCGGTAAATGTCCATGAATACTTGGAAGGTTGATCGCTGGACACCGCTTGCAGCTTCCTTGTGTCGAGTAATTTCAACCGTCTTCATGCAAGTCGTGAAACCTAGCATACAAGGGTATTAGCAACAGCGAGCGTGCTGGTACCAGGCCACAAGATATCACGCGCAACATTGCGAGTCGTTGGCAACTTTAGAACAATAAATCTACACTTACCCATAGTTGCATAAGCTTGGGCAATACCACCGCACATACCACCCACGAGACCAGCTGCAGCAGGGCTAATGCCCATACTCACAACACCGGACTCGACTTCGGAGGCAGTGAACAGCAAAACGGCGCCTTTGGTAGAAGCTTCTATCCATGCCTAGAAACCGGGCGGGGTGAGTGGTGAAAGAGAGAAACACTCGCTGGCGTACCCATGGAATAAGCCCTTGAAAAAAACCAGTGACACCACCTCTAGCCCAAACAGCCTTGGTAGCCTGGAGCATTGTCTGTGACCGGTTAGCAGCCATCTGGGTTTTCAAAACCTCCAGAGGCTGTCCTAGAGTCGTCACCTAAGTGAAAAATCATTCACATTGGCACTTTCCTAACGCATCGCGCAAACTTGCCTCCTGGAACAGAACGAAGTGAGAAAACGAATCAGAGAGCAACAGGGAACGCTACTGACAAACTAGGGACAACAACAAGATGAGAACGTGAGTGTCAGTAATGTCATTACCAAGGTGGTTTACAATACCATGTTCATGATTGCACCTGTCGGACGTGAATGTCTTGTTAGAGTCATAAAGAGACGTACACACCGACGGCAATGTTTGACCAGTTGACGCCCTTTTGGCCAGGCTCCTTTTGAATTGCCATCGTGCAAGAGGTGGAAGCGAAGAAAGAAAGAAATTCAAGTGTCGTGATCTAAAATGGGTCGACGCGGGCGGCCTCTTTGCCTCTTTAGGAATTCCCGAATTTGGAAACAGTCTCCGGTTCATTCCAAAGTACACCATTACTAGGCTTGCATAACTAGGTGTAGGTATGTAATAGGGAAATAGAGTATAAAAACCATCCTGTGCCAAAAAGAACCCCGCCCGGTGACGTGCACCTCCAGAATGGATATCAAGGCCACGAGAAAAAGGACTGGAAACCGCACCGAATCCACGAGGCTAGCGAGACTGTGCAACGTGACTGCCGTTGGGCATTCGATCATGGCGCCATTGATTTCATTGCCTCCAGGTCCGCCTTCAATCTGCAAAGTGTGACACGCAGCCAATAGATTAGTTCCAATGAAAACGGTCCGATCAAATCAAAAGACGAATGGCGCAAGAAGATGTACAGTAAAGACCGCCACGGGCGAAGCAACGTAATTAAATAAAATCAAAGATCACGGCCAGCGCAATCACTACTCCGAACAAGCTCTGCAGTCCAAAAACCTTGACATACCGAGTGATTGAATCTTGACTTTCCTCTTGTTCTTGCTCAAGGTATTGGATTTCCATCGACTTCCGGGCAACATCTTGCTGAACTTCGTCCAGCCGTGCTTGAAGTGCCTCAACCTCCACCCTCAGCGTCCTAACAACGCGATCGTGTTCAGCCTGTAGGTCGTGCATTCTCAAATTGTGCGCCTCGTGGACCTTTTGTAATTCTTCTCGTGTCACAGTCGTGGCAGACGCGTGGACAACGCCGTTACTTCGAGGAGATGCAGGAGATTCTACAGCAGCTAACTGAGCCCTCAACGTTGCAATTTCACCCTCTAAATCGGAGAGCGATAATGCTAGCTCAGATTTCTGCGCCGCCAGGGTGCTGATCTCCCCGTCGTGGATGGAGCGGATTTTCATCACTTCCTCCACGCGAATGCGCGCCGCTTCCTCAAGTTCCTTGGAGTGGTTCATCGACATCTCTGAGAGCGATTGCTTTGTAACAGCCAGGACATCGTTGAGCATGACGTTCTCGTCGCGAAGGGTGGAAACCTCCTCCATAAGGGGCTCAATCTCGGCGGCTTGTTCGGCGTTGGCAGAGGCTGCCATGATGTTGGTACGGGCGTCCCCGAGCTGCGCTCTCAAGCTGCTATTCTCGGCATGCAAGGTGTCCAAGGAGGCTTTCGCCTTGGAGAGGTCATCTTGTGTAGCACGAAGCTCCAGTGACTGAGTATTGAGCTTCTTCTCCATAGCGCTAACCTGAGAGTCAAGGGCAGCCACGTGTTCTGCTTGGAGACTTTCGACAGTAGATTGGTGAGCAACACGAAGTTGCTCAATGGTTTCTTGGGACTCGGCACGTAACACCTGGAGGTCCTGACCGTGTGCTTCTCCCGCTTCATTCTGATCGTCGAATTAGTATGCATGATTAGTCGAGATCGGTTTACTTGCCTTGGCCTGTTCAAAAGCTTCTTGAAGACGTTGGTCATGTTCAGCCTTCACAACATCTAGCTTGGTGCCATACTTCGCCTCCTGGGCCTGTCGGGTGGGATTGTCATTGAGATTTATTGAAGCGAAGAGTCATCCTCACCTCAAGGTCGGCGGTAAGCTGCTTAATTTCTTCTGACAGTTCGATATGTTTTGAAAGATACGACCGCTCAGCTTCTTCCATTTCCAACTCGTGTGCTTCAGCGGATGTCTGCGCTGCTGCCTTCGTTTCATCATGGCCAGCGTGTGCGGCAGCAAGTTCGGTCCTCAACACCTCGATCTCGGAAAAAGCCTTGGATAGATCAGATTTGATGAGGTTGACAGCGTTAGCATGAAGTAAGGCAGCATCGGCGGCTTTCTTCATGCTTTCTGTACTCCGAACTTCAGCATCACGGAGAACTTGCTGCGTGGCGGCCACGGCCTCCGCAAGCTCAGCTTCCACCATTTGGAGACGGTCGAGGGTTCCCTTGTGCTCATCCTCGGCACTTTCCTGGCTTTCCTTCAGCTCCAAAATTTCAACCTCCAGCTCGGACATTTTGGCCGCGCTTTCTTCCCTCTCCGTTTTTAGCCCGCCGATCTGAGCAGTAAGAGAGACGATTTCGGCCGTGCGTTGTTGCAATTCGTCGGACTTCGCTTCTACATCCTGAAGAGCTTTGTTGTGCGCTGCTCGTAAACTGTTCGCCTCCGCTGTGACAGTTTCAACGTCTGCCTTGGCCCTGATAAAAGCTTCACGTTCCATTTGCGCAGCAGCTGCCGCCGCCGCAGATGATTGGTCGCTAGAAGCCCGTAGCGACTCGAAATTCTCTTGGGCGGCCACAATGTCTGCACGCAAAGTTTCGATCTGCGTCTCAAGGGCCTTGATATTTGCGGCTTGGCTGGACACAGACTTTTTCGCATCTTTGAGCTAAAATGTGAATGTGAGATGGGAACGGAATCCAGAACAAAGACTCCTACTTCTCCATGAGCCGAATTTAGCGCGGCAAGGTCGCGAACATGTTCCGCTTGTATTTGCTGCAAACGAGCCTCGAGACCGCGAACCTCAGCGTTTGACGTCCGTTTATTCGTTTCGAGCTGCCCTATAGCTGATGTCTTGGATTTGACGTCAACCAACGCTTCGCTGAGGGATGCTTCGAGTTGCGAAACCTTGGTTTCGAGGGCAGCCACTTGGCTCGACTTGGAAGAAAGGTTATCATTTGCTTCTCTTAGCTGTGTGGCACGACATTACACCATGGACAAGCGGAAGTGAAAAGCGACAACATACCTTCTGTTGCAGATCCTCAAGCGCCTTTCCGTCGTCGCGCATTTCACGTATGGAAGAGATTGAGCCTACTGGGCGCATTGTGCGGGCTTGTGAAGGAGGCGGCGCGGACGGTGGCAGGCTCTGTCGAGAGTTGGAAGGCGTCCTCTTCAAGGTATCTGGGACAGAAACACGAGAGCGAGGTGGGGCAGCAGTGGGGACTGCAGCGCTGCTGGTTGCATTGGACTTGAGAGACACAACTGAACCAGCTGGGGAGACGACAGAAGGGCGAGAGGTCGCATTCACTTCGGGCTTAGAGGAGCCGGCAGTGGAAAACAAGGTGAAGCCTCGGGTTTTGGGGGGTGGTGGTACACCAGTTGCCGAAGGGGCCCTCGGCGGGAGCATAGACCCTCTCCTACTGGGAGGGGGAGGGCCAGAGGTTCTGGATGAAGCCATTGTTGCGGGCTTGGTTGGGTTCGCGGAAGAGGTGGTAGTTGGTTTCTTGGGAGTAGCGGTCTTGGAGAGAGGGGAAGAGGGAGTGGTCTTGCCTGGAGGGGCTGGTTTGGCACCCGCACCCAACGTGGCCTACGCGGCACATGGTTGATATGAAGCAAGCGTGGTGCTCAGCATGACCAACGCACCTTCTTGTCTGGCGAACCTGCTTTGCCTGAAGGAGACTTTGCAGGCACGCTGGACTTGACCTTGGCTTTGCTGGGAGAAGGCAGGACATCCTCTGGCGGGGCCTCGTCCAGGTCGACCGCTGGATCGTCGAGGCTGGGCGGTGCTTCGGGAGCGACGTCCTGATCTACGGCCTCGTGTTCTGCACGCGTATCTGACGCAGACTCTGGGACAGATTCAAGGAAAAACGACTCAGCGTCGGCCATGGAACGACAGAAAATAAAATCTCTGAAAGAAATAGCGACGACTAGCCGAATCACGATACATGCATAAACAAGTGGCAGACTACAACGAATTCACTTCAAATCAGCGTACAGATTCAGCGCATTCAGCGCAGGCTCATCGAGCGACCTGTGGTTGTACGACAACACGGACACCTGTCCCAGACTCATCAGTCTGACCGCCACATCAACACAGTAGGGCTCACCCCTCCAGGCTCGACATTGAAGTGTGTTCCTGTGCCAATGTCAGCCCAGCCAACCCATCCTGATCGGGAAGACCGCACCAAGTGCCAGCTCAAAGTTGATCCACCGCGAGATAAACACGCGATTAAAGTGCCCATGAGCGACGATGAGCACATCGCGGGCACCGTGACCTGTCTCAAAGTACCTGCGGTGGTACTCACGGACCTGTCGGAGAGCTCATTCAAAAAATCAAGCCTGATCCCAAACGCTTGACCTTGGCAATCACGCCGTCCGCTCGGGAACACATGTCACCCACACTCTCACCCTCGGGGCAGCTGGGGACCGTGCTGAGAGGTACTTTGATCAGTCTCGTCAAAACACGCACCCATCCCTCCAGATGTCCCAGCCCGGTTGGATAGCGAAGATCTCCTCCTTGAGAAGCCCTTCGTAGGCACCATAGTCCCATTCGCGCACCTCTTCGGTGACGATATGACTGGGAGCCTCTGGAAGATGTTCAAACAAGAGATGAAAGGTCCTGTGGGCACGCTGTCGTGGCGAGATGTAAGCGACGCCGAGGTTCCCTGGATCGAGGGGACCTTCGGGTCGGTTAGTGGCTTGTCAGTCATTTCAAGGTGCTACTGACAGCCTTGCCCGACCAGATCCGGCGCTTTCACCTTTATCTGCCGCTCACCACGAGCCGTCAGGGGGATATCGGTCCTCCCCGTCTACCGAGTAATCAATCTCAGTACCAAGTGTGGATGACATTCGCCTACATGGCGTCTACGGCAAAAAAGGGTTAAAGATATAGAGAGGGGGAAGTTCACCCACCCGTTCAGTGACCACTCAGTCTCGCCTGCGGGACTTGTCAACATCGTTGTTCGTGAATAAACAATGGAAATCGACCGTGTCGAATGAGGAATACCCTGGGCGTTGGCCGAGCCATTGAGCTACACGTAGGCGTACACTTCACTTGTCACCAAACTCCGACCAACCATGTTTGACGAGTGTAAGTTTGAGCGCACAACGTCTACACTCTCCTAAACCGTCTTGCTAGTTGTCGAGCATGCTGCACCATCTGGCCATGTGCGCTCTTCGTTGCCCCATGTCCAGTATGAAGGCTTTGAACCCGACGACCAATCCGGCGCTGCCTCTGTTCGTGTTCTGCTCTCTGCCTTTGAACAGACTAACTCTAGTCCAGGTGGATGCACAGTTCTCGAGTTCCTCCCCGGCCGATGCTCCCATCTTCGATCTCGGCAGAGTACAGTATACACTTCCTGCTCCCTTGGTCTCTCTTGCCGTTTCTTTTGACGTCCTGGCAATGGCACTGTCTTCAAATCTCATCATTCTGATCGAACTCGCTCATGCGGAGCAAGTCCTCCAGATTCCTATTCCTCGCAAGCCCACCGAAATGTCTATACACAAGATATTCCTTGACCCTTCTGGTCGACATCTCATCATCACGTCCCAACAAGGAGAAAACTGGTATCTATACCGTGGGTGGAAGAAACCTCGACCATTGAAATCTTTCAATAAACTAGTCATCGAGAGCATTGCATGGAACAAGGCAGCACTGCTATCGTCGTCGCACTCCCTTTCAACCAAGGAATTCTTATTCGGAACGCGTAGTGGTAGTATTTTCGAAGCAGTCCTGGACGCAGGGGAGGACCTTTTCAAATCGCAAGAACGTTATCTCCAATTGCTCTTCTCGTTGCCTGAGAAAGCTCCAATAACTGGCATCAAATTTGAACTTTTTCCATCGGCAGATCAAAGAAACGCATTAGTGATTGCAACTACCCCCTCGCGTATCTACCAGTTCACTGGAACACCCGACCGGCGTTCGGACGACGGTGGCCGCCTCTTTTCCTCCTTGTTCGCCATTTACCGGGATTCCGCGCCAAGTAAGTCCCCAAATTATCTTATCCCGTTCTAGGCTGATGTAGCGAAGAGATATCTGAACTTCCTGGAGACTTGCAATATTCCGAGTTGCACTTTTTCACACCAAACTCGGATCAGGCTCTCTCGTTGCCCAAGACACTTGCTTGGATGACAGGTCAGCATTCCTTAAAGCTGATTACATCCTGCTTACAAGTCCTGCTTGGTTCAGCACCTGGGATCTATCATGGGACTCTCAACTTTGATTCAGATTCGGACGATCACATTGATTCGACACAACTCCTTCCGTATCTCACTCTGCCCTCTTCTGAATCTACTTCTTCGCAAACACGTTCCGAAGTTCCCACTTCAATTTTACTAACTGAATTTCATTTCATCCTTCTGTACAGAGACCGTATCATAGGAATATGCGCCCTGAATGGGAAGCAGACCTACGAAGACGCCATCCCGTTGGTGAGTAGGGTCATGTGCGTGTTAGGGGATTTAATTCAGACCGTCACAGAGGCCGAATGAGACAGTCAAAGGACTCGCAGCGGATCCTGTGCGCAAGACATATTGGGTTTACACTGATCAATCGATATTTGAGCTGGTGGTAGGGAACGAGAGCCGCGATGTATGGCAGATATATCTTGCACAGCGGGATTTTGATGTCGCGTTGCGGTACACCAAGGTTGGTTTCACTGCCCAACGTCGGGAGAGAGAGTAACAGCAATCCGTCAGACTGCCGCGCAACGTGACAGAGTTCTTTCTGCCCAAGCTCAAGCTTGCTTTGAAGAAAGGCGCTACTTCCAAGCAGCTCAGTGTTATACTCAGTGTTCAGTGTCCTTTGAAGAAGTGACGCTCAAGTTTCTGGATGTTGGGGAACGAGACGCGCTGCGGTCATATTTGATCAGCCGCCTTGAACGGACTCGCAAAACCGTAAGTTGCATTCTTTTGAGGAAGATGCGTATTTAAGTTGGGATTCAATTAGGACTTAACACCCAGAATGATGTTAGCAACTTGGCTTGTTGAATTCTATCTTAGCAAGTGTGACGAACTTGATGATCTCTGTGCATCCCAGGCCGCGACAGGTGATGTGGAGAATGTGCAGGCGGAGCGTGTCATCCTCGAAGAGGATCTCTGCCATTTCTTTGAGACTTACAAGGTTGGTGTCATCGACTTGGTCTTGGTTGCGTTCTCTGACTTCACGGTAGGCGAATCTTGATCGCAACACCGTGTACGAGCTCATACAATCACACGGACGAACGGACATGCTGCTCTTCTACGCGACTGTAGTTGGGGATTACGAACGGGTCGTCCAGCATTGGATACTCGAGGAAGACTGGTTGAAGGCGATCGACACACTCAACCGACAGGTTTGTTCATCCATTCACACCAGTGCAAGGCTCTAAAATCATGCTAGTCGGATCCAGAGCTCTACTATCGCTTTGGCGCAGTTCTTACTAGGAATGCGCCGAAAGCAATGGTTGACTCGTGGTTCAAACAGTCGGCCCTGGATGCTTTGCGACTAATACCATCACTTCTGCAATTGCAACACCTTCCTCACGATCCACTTGTACCCAATCAAGCGATACGCTACCTTAATCATGTCATCTTTGATCAACACAACATCTCTTCTACGGTGCATAATCTGTTGGTGACATTCCACGTGTCCTCCTCCTCTAATGATGATGGCCCTCTGTTGCACTTCCTTATGACGGCGCCTTCCAACCCACTTACTGGCAAACCATATTATGACTTGGACTATGCTTTGCGGTTGTGCAAGAAGGCAGGCCGGACGCAGCCTTGCGTACATATCTACTCAAAGATGGGTCTATATGAAAACAGTGTCGATCTGGCCCTGCAAAAGGGCGACCTTGAACTAGCAAAGATAAACGCCAATATGCCAGAAGATGATCCTCAGCTGCGGAAGAAGCTTTGGCTTAAGATTGCCCGGTATGTCGTACAAGACAAGAAAGACATTAAGGCGTGAGTAGCGACTGGATGGTATCGGATATCCATTGATGACCTGATGTAGTGCGATGCGATTTCTGGAAGACACTGATTTGCTCAAGATTGAAGATATTCTACCTTTCTTTCCAGACTTTGTCGTTATTGACGACTTCAAGGAAGAAATTGCGCATGCGTTGGAAGGATACTCGGCTCATATTGACGATTTGAAGAAAGAGATGGATGACGCAACACGTACTGCGGAATCGATCAAGCAAGATATTGTCGAGCTTAAGAGCCGTTTCGTCACCATCGACGCTGGAGAGCGATGTTCCGTCTGTGCACAGCTCCTACTAACCAGACAATCTTACATATTTCCGTGTCAACATACGTTCCATGCTGACTGCTTGATCGGACTGGTGGGTTATGTATATCTGCAGTTTTTGCCATTTGACGTGTGTTTGTAGGTAAAAGAGTACTTGCCTTCTCACGCCCTCCGCAGGATCATCTCTTTGCAAACAGAACTCGTCAGGGATGTGCAGAAGACGGGTCCGACGGATCATCCTGTCACGATTGCTAGCGAACTTCGACAGCCGATGCGACAGCGTACATTGCTTTCGGCAAACTTTGCTGGCCCACTTCAAAATGGTACAAAGACATCGGGTTCGCTTGGGCGAAACATTCGCTCTGCCGGTGACCGACTACGCGATCTGATCATTCCGGATGCCCTCGCTTCGGTCGTGTCAGCTCCCGGATGGATACCTGGTATTGGCATTGGTGGTGGCCAGAAGGGAACAAACAAAGAGGCTGAGCAACAAACAGAGAAGCTACGGACAGAGCTGGATGATGTTTTGGCAAGCAATTGTCCCTTATGCGAGAGTGTCATCGCGGGACTGGACAAGCCATTTGTAAATGATGGCGAGGTGGACGTGACGTGGGCATTGTGATGTTGTCTCACATTTTTGATATTCTAAACGAATCAACCGTTGATTTTCTTGGTGCGTCCAGCTCTGCGCCGCAGCCGTGCAGCTTTCCTTGCACCCATCTGCACACTGGTGAGAAGTCTGTCGGATCGAAGGGGCGAGGCGTACAAGGATTTTTTCCTGCTCCAATCTGCGACGTTCTTCAGCTGCTCTCTGGCGTTGGAGAGTTATCTCCCTTTTTCTGAGACGAGTCTATGAAGCGTAACGTTACTTGGGTCGAGGACACTTGCCGTTGTTTTTCGGTCTGCTTCTCCTGCTTCAGCTCGGACTCGAGCTTTTTTATGGCACGCTCAGCCTTTGTTTTCTCCATCCGCACATGCCATTTGGTCTTGTGTCCTGCAGAGGACTGTGAGCGACTTTTTGATGGTCAGACGTGAGTTTGGGCAGAAGGCTATTGAAGGACGTCGTACACGGTTGCGGATTTTGTGAGCTTCCAGGATTTTCCTGAAGCACGTCCATTGGCTGAAGCGGCCAAGTTCATGTCATGTTCCATGTTCGCTAATCACGATGGGAGTTTTTATGTAACTTGGAGTTTGTTTGTTGCCAAAGACCGTCGCCCCACTGAGGCCGCCATGGCCGCCATGCCCCGCTCCCCAGTCGACGACATCCCCGACCGTTCTCAGTTTCGCCATCGCGCCCGCTTTCCCTCCCTCTCAGAGTTTCCCGACTCTCCCTCAATCTACAGCCATGCCTACCAGTCTCCTGAGGCAGACATACATCCCTCATACGACTGTTGTTCAGAATTCGATGATGAAGCTGCTTCTACTATACGCTCTCTCCAGGATGATTCCGACCTTGACGACTTCACCGACGATGGGATAAGTCTGCAGGGTCCCAGGATCAGGTTTCACTCCCGCGCACCTTGGGAGACAGACGACGTCACCCAGAACGACGAGGAACCCGATGGCCTCCCCAAGTCGGCCACTTCGGCCACGTTTGGGAGCAGGCTCAGAGGAACAGCCTCGAGAGCTAATCTCATCCGTACCTTGGCCAGAGGCTCGTCCATAAGTGGCAGACCCAGTATCGACTCTGTCCGTTCGCAGGTTTCAGCAACTTCCTCCTTTGAGATCACAGCCGGGAATTACTCCAGTTCCCGTGGTGCCCTGTAGTGAGTTCACCATAAATCCACACACTTCCAGTGCCCCCTAACGTTCGTTCCAGTGATCTAGCCAAGGAATCTATGTCGACTTCCTCCTTGTCTTCCTCTGCCACCTCTGTATCTGCAACCCAGCAACACTTTGTCCACACAAACAATCTTGTAAAACACTCGCATTCCCTCCTTCAATCTCACTCTTCCTTGTCAAGAGTCCCAGTTGGCTTAGGCGGAATGGCTCCTTCGTCAAGGACTTCCGAAGGTCCACCTGCGCTTTCCTTGTCCTCCGATACTTCCCACGTTAGTCAAGAGCGCAGCACCAGCCCATCCACGGGCCGTTTGTCTGAAGAGCGGCAGTCCTATGATGGCTTTGTACATCCTTACGCTAATCCTGATCTAGTGGGTATACATACCCCTTCTCCCGAGACGATACCCTTTCACCATCCAATTTCGGGAAATGTAAGCGGGAGTGACTCCAACAGCACTGTCGCCGACTCCACCAGTATCAGATCTGCAGCATTTTCGGTCGCTTCTGCAGCGACTTCTACGTCACTGGCCTCCCGAGATACCCCATACGGAAATCCTCGTGTCAACGGAAAAGAAATTTCCTCTCCGATTTCCGTCCTCCGCCAGAGCGAATCTAGTTTTGTCGACCGCAACACCAGGTTTTTGTCTCTACATCCACCCCCTCCTGGTTTTGATGTTCCCCACCCGGACAACCCCCGATCGCCTACCGTCACCCTGATCACCCTCCAGGAAGCACAAGCAAGGGAGAGAATCCGCGGCAACACAGTCCACACTACTGTCGCTCGACCTTTTCCGAGTACAGGTGACATACCCGAGGGTCACACTGAGGAATCGGAGCCCACTGGCATACCGCCTCGCACACGCGCTAGATCAACGAGTGTGGGGACTCGCCAGAGGGCTGTTCCGCTTTCTCCCTCTCAGATGGCAGAATCTGGTGCCCCAATCTCAACCAATTCGCTGCCAGGGCGGGCCCTGAAACATAAGAAAAGTGGATTCATGCGGCTATTCGCCGGTCGCAATTCAGAAGGAGAGAGAGAGAAAAGCCTACCTCCAGTCCCGCTCCCTGGAGATGCGTACCCGAAACAAAGTCTGCAAATCCATGTGAAGTCGTCGATGCCCACGCTGCCAAGGGCACAAAAACCTCCGTTCTCGCCGACGTTGCGACCCTCGCCTGCGAGCAATCCAACGTTAGTTTCCAATAACGGCGGTTCATTAGGTAGCGATGCCTTCAAAGGGAAAGGATTTTCCCCTCGTAGACGACAGCCACCACCACTATCCATCGTTACCAAGACTGTGGATCACAGCGTGTCTTCCTCAGTTGTTGGGCCACGCTCGTCAACAGACATGAAATTCACACCCCCGTCACTGTCTCTTGCTGTTCCACAGAGTGCTCCCCCAGGCGATGTCGATTTCCCGGGCCTCAGCCTTCGTCCTATATCTACCTCCTTTAGCTCACACTTTGCTGACATGGTAGCGCCCACCGTGGAAGAACAGCAACGCGATGTACATACGCCAAGTTCAGCTGCCAGCTCGAGTACTGCGCTGTCTCCCTTCACGCCCGTCTCCATACGCCGTAGCAATGATACATCGGCGTCCGCATTACAGGTGCCAGGGGAAGATAATTTAACGATCAAAAGCCTGCAGCAGCAGATTTGGGAGATGCATGGACAGATAAGAGACCTGACCTCTGAGCTAGAAGAATTTCGAGCAGCGGAGAACCAAGAGTACTGCGAGGCCTGTGGTCGAGGAAAAGCACAAAGACATCATGCCCCACCTTTGGACGAGCCAAAGAAGGTTGGCGTCGTCAACAGACCTAGAGCTCGCACTGGTGATGCAGCACGCTTTGCGAACGGCAATTAAAATGCTCACTCATTTCATTCGTTTTTGTATCGTGGATAGATGCGTCAAGTGCCACTTGGTCACTGCCGTGCTACAGCAATTGCCATGTCACAGCACATTTTATATCCTGCATCTAGTTTCATTTCTTATTAGCCTTACGCGCTCTTTATTTTTATTGGTTTTATCCTATTCGTGGATCATTGGAAGGTTTCCTCCTTGTTTCCTCCCCTTGTTATGTTTTTGGCTTTCAGGCCGGTGTGCATATATATTTTTAAATGTATATAGTGCCATACATAAAATCACTAATGAGGCGGCCTGCCAGGGTTAAGTGAGATCGTCTGCTCCAAGTAACCAGCCAATCCCTTTCTGTAAGACACGACTGGCCTGTGCCGATACCTCGCCATCGATCTTCGCACTACTCGCATCCCCGGTTCCTGACCGCGTATCGCCAGGACTATCAGAACGCCCCCGACCGGTGACCGCGAACGTGAAATTGGACGCCATGCGGTTGAATGCTCGACCAGCGAGTGCAGCGGCGTCCTCCGCATGGATAAGAGGTGTTGTGGACATGCGTAGCTCGCCAAGCCTATCTCTGAGAGATGAGACTTGCTTGTGTGACGATGGTGCGGCGCGCTTGGGTTGGGTAACCGTCCTTTCAGCTAGGTATTCGCGGCGACTCTCAATGTCTTCTTTTTCTAAACGTTGACAAGATACGAGGACATCGTGGAGTCTATCTGCAGGACAGAGTTGCAGTGCTCGACCCAAGAGTGTGAGCCTGGCCTCGACGTCCTCGAATCCGGGGTGCCGCCCAAGCTGCAAGCAAGCGACCCAGCAGACATTGCTGGCCTCCAAAGCGGCTTCATGCTCGTTGCCATTCGACGCCGCGGCTCTCAGTTTTAAGACTTTTTCGATCATTCGATTGCTGGTCTCGCAGGCACGCGAGAAGTCTTCCGCTTGGAGGGCAGTGTCGGAAAGCATAGCGAGTATCCGCACCTCTGCGACTACGTCACCTTCGAAACCGAGCTTGTACAAGAGGTCGAGAATGACCTCTGTATGTTTATATGCGTCTGTCGTGCCCGAGAGGACGCGCGAGATGAGAGAAAGACGGTCCTTGGTGAGCCGTATCTCAATCGGAGAAAGCGGAACACCAGGACGGGAGAATAAGTTGAACGAAGAAAGTCGGGAAGTAGCTTCAATAAAGTCCCGCTCTTTCTTCACCCGCTCTGACGGTGGTGGGACAGCAAGACTAGACAAAGCATAAGCTACTCGGCGTTCAGAGGATTTTGAATATTTTACCAATCATATGCGAGCTTCATGTCACCCGTTTTGTAGTTCCCCAAAATTGAATTGTCGTAGAGTTCACGTGAGACGGAGAGACAGATATCCTCCACGACGACAGGAGGGAGGGCCAGTTTTCCGTGCGCCTGTTGGAGAAGGGCGTGTGCAATGTCGAACGCTACGAGATCGATGAGTGTACATCAGGGAGCGGAGGGATACTCACAACCGGAGCTCAGCAGACCGGAGAAAAAAATTGACGAAACCTCCTCCCTTGAAAGAAGTCCGAACGCGCTCCTAAGCCCAGTCTCGTTGCTTCCACAAAGCTTGAGCATGTCCTCCAGTAGCCAATCCCATTCATCCTTCCCAGTAAGATCGCCCGAGTTGCCTGTGCGCCTAGCCATTCTGTTTGCCCATGCTCGTTGCTCGACTGCGTCGTGTGCACTTTGCAAGAACCATCTCAAAGGTGCTCCAACGCCCCATCGCGAAAAGATCTCTCCGGACTCCAAATGCACGTCCAGTATATCGAGCGCGCGTGAAAGAGAGACAAGTGGAAGCGGTTTGAAGAAAAGCATCAAATCAGAAGGTGAGCAGTGGGGTCTGTTCGTAGTTGGGGCTACGAAAGATCCGAGGGACACAATGGTCGCATCCGCCTCGTCTGCTTCATCCTCAGCCTCCGGCGCAATTTCCCAAGCCGGAAGACACTCGAATATGGAACTCATCGTGGACCATTCAGAGTGGCTATCACTGCCGTATAGGCACGCAAGAGCCAGTCTTGCGACGTCTTCGTCGTTGCGAACGATGCGCTGTGCGACAGAGAGTGTGGCCTTGGAAGCTTCGAAGATAGCAGCGACAATCGATAACGGCGCAGAGAGAATATAGTCATACAACAAACGAGTTGGTAGACCTGGGTCGGGATTGCCAGCGCGCTCTGCCCGCGCTTCAAGAACAAAGAGATAGGGCATCACTAGGCGGGTGATGTCCTTCACGATTGTTTCTGGTACGGAATGGGCCAGATAGGCACTCACAACTTCCGCAGGCGTCATACTCCGCCAACGCGCCAACGTCCAGTCTTGACCTTCCGGGGGTTCGTGGGGCTTAGGTGAGTCGTAGACTAAACGCGAGAGAAGGCTGAGCTCTTCGCCTAGTTCATCCAAGCCAGGCACTCCATGAGACGCTCCGTGCTGGACGGTCGCTAGAGCGATATCCAGGATACCGGTAGATGACATGACGACATCCACACGACGCTTGTACCAAGCAGAAAGATCCTTGGGACCAAGCGGCTCTGTGCATGCTGTAGGGTCACCCGAGTGGTCCACGTCAAGTTCGAAGACAACCCGAGATGCTCTAAGCGCAGTAACGACTTCTGGGTTTTCGACCCAGTCATGCACTGTTCTCCAGCTATTGGAAGACGGCAATTGTTCTGCATCCCGGCAAACGTCATAAGCAGGAAGTAACTCGCGGAACTCGGATGGGTGCGTATGAGTAGGTATGCTGTCAAGTATGGCGAAACGGAAGGGCCAAAGGACGGCAGAGTGATAGAGCATGAGTATTCGCAGTGCAGTGAAGTGTTGCTGAGAAGCGAAAAAGAACGCGATATCCAGCACGTCTTGGCCCAAAAAGTTTGAGAGTGGAATGGATGGCTGGAGTGACCTCTGTCGGGGCGAGGCATCGCCGTCCTCCGTCCAAGGGTCATCTTCCCACTCCTCGTCGGTGTCATCTATGTCCGCGTCCTCTGCTGATAAGTCCTTGCATATCTGTACGAAAGAAGATAGTCTATCGCAACGGTGAAGCAAAACGGCGCGCATGCAGCAAAGTTTGGCGTCATCGGGAACATCGTCAAAGTAGGTCGTAAGCACTTGTGTCGTCTCACTGGAAGAGTCTGCATCTGAAGTATGGACAGTAGGTATTGCCTGGGCCCTATGGGTGGCCGGGCCAGTGCGATTTATTCCGAGTTCGAGGAGTAACCGCTGCGTATCCGGGTTGTCGACGAGCCTGTCGACACAGGCTGCTACGACCCAAAGGTTGTCGTCGACAGTTGAAAGGATATTCTGAATATTCTCTGGGGAAATATCCTCGTCTCGAATATCTTGCCAACGTGTGTGTGGCTCTAGTCCGTCCATCGTAGAAGTACTTGGCCAAGGTGTTCGGTGTTCACGTGTACTTTCAAGGGCACCGCATGTCACCCGGACTCAAGTTATTATAACCCCAATAAACTACTTTTGACCGACCCAGCGATAGTAGAATGAACAACCACCAAAAAGAATGAAGACCGATGAACCCGTCGGCCCTAGCTAGATCTGTTGTACATAACTGCTACCAGAGCAGGTGAATAGCTGTAATTCAAAAGAGCGTTTCCTGAAGAATATGTTAGTAAATGCAAAGAAGAAAGGCAAGTATCAGGACCTCATCTCGAAGGTATTCCCCAACGTCCCTAGTCAAGAGTGTGTGAGCGATAGTGACGACCGTCCTCAGGAAGATGGCATACGCCTGATGAAATACAATTATGGCTGTTGGGTCTAATTTGCGAGTGTCAACCGTCGACCGAGCAGTTACGCCGAATCCCTGAGAAATTGATCTGTATACAAACCAAAGAGTAGGAAGGAAGTACCAATGGAACATCGCTCATACTGAACACGGCCACACCTTGGTGCTCGGGAGTATCTTCTGTTATGCGACCAAGGTGCGCTTTGAGGACGTGGTTGCCATACAAGAAGGGCATTTCACCATTAGGCTTGATCCAGACCTTGAGGGAAGCGTTAAGCGTGGATGAGGATCGGACAGAAAATATACCTTGTACTTTGCATACTGTGCGATATGATCAAGAGCGGTCACATGGAGCTTAAATTTTCCAGTTTTGCTAAACTTTCCAAAGCAAGTGCCGAGGGAAATGAGGCTCAGTCGTGCAACAGAAATGCTCAAGCGCATCGACGATTCGGAGACGTAGTAGACCTTGTCCTTGTGCAATCTGAAGCAATAAGGCTCATCCTTGCGGTCGATGAGGTGGATGAGATTGTTGCCCTGTCGATGAAGCTACGGTGGATGTTCCTCTATTTAATGTGCACGACATACGATGTAGTTTGCGAGTTTCGAAAAGACGGCCTTGCTCTCGTCTTCGGTGAGTGGACGCATGGTGGTAGTCAACCAACTTGCCTACCACTGCCACAACCAGCCCAAACCATGTCCACCTCCTCGTTCTCCGTCCCCCCCTCCTTTTCCTCATTCCCCGATATCGATCCCGGTCCAAGCAAAAGATCTTCCTCACCAGCACCAAACGAACCCAGCCACCACCGCCCGATCGACTTTGGCAAGAAAGACAGGTCCACGAAACGAGGCCATAGGGAAAAGGACAAACCCACATTTAAACGAGAAAAGCACCTCTTTCAGTCTGACATCTGGCACACCGGCGAACCGCGTGCTCTTAACACGCCGCTGGACGACGAGAAGCTCAAAGCGAATGACGACAGGCTCCGTCTCGAGCAACAGGCCCAGGAACGCGACCGTTGGGTTCCACGTCCCCTTTTTTATTCAGATCGCAAAGGTGACACTCTCAACCTCACCTATGGTCGTCTAAATACTAGCGACGTACCAAAGTATCGCCCTGTAGCCCGTGAGTACTCGTGGTCATCGCCCTAGAACAGCTAATGGTGCACAAGACGGCAAGCATATCCTTGGTCTCGACAGCGCGTGGACTGTCTCCCATAAAGGAGAAGGCATTCAAATTACTATTGGGCAACGCAAGGTACATCCCTCGGTCGCAGTCCTTTCCCAGCTATTTACTGAGGGTTCGCTACAGCATCCTTCTCTCACCCATCCAACTTCAAGTGCCCTTCTTGCAGCACCCGCCCGGCGCCTTATTACGTCCTCCGACAACTACAAATACAAAGAAGTTGACGGATTCTTGCCTCTCGCGTCTCGTCCTGTGGAACGAAATATTGACCATGCATACCGTCCGATTTCCAGTGGCGAAGCAAGCTCCGATTCGGAGCTTTCAGACGCTGACGCGGGAGAAGACTCGGACGACGACCAGGCGCCCACGCTCACTTCCCATCAGTTGGCAATCAAATCCCTTGAAGAGACTCTCGTCACTGATCCATCCTCTGTGCAAACGTGGTTGTCACTGGTTGCGCAGTCCCTTTCGGTTGTGCCACTGACGTCTAAGAACGCCAACAAGGCTCGATCCGAAATAACTCTTTCGATTCTTTCGCGTGCCAGAGTAGCCCATCCATCCAATCTCCACTCACCAATTCTCTTGCTCAAATACCTCCGTGCAGGTGAAGAGTTATGGCATCATATGAAACTCGTGACCGAATGGGAGGATGCTCTTAAATCGGGGGATGTTGATGTCTGGTTGGAGTGGTTGGAATGGCGTATCCGTACCTGTGTGTCAGGTATTGAACAAGTGGTACGGGATGCGGCACGCGCATTGAAGGCGTTGGATATCTCCGAGGAAAGCGAGCTTAGTAAATTGCGTATTGTGTGGCGAGTGGCCGTTGCGTTTCAGGAGGCAGGTGCGAACCAACGGAACCGGAACTGCTATCGTGCCTTGACATGGCTCTTTGTATAGGTTTCCATGAACGTGCCACAGCGCTCTTCCAAGCGCAAGCAGAACTGTACGTCCTTGGGCACTTGTTGGAAAGAGTTGGTCTTGATCGACTGTGCAGTACATTCGAGGTTCCCCAATCCTTGTATGGACTGCCTGTTGACACGCAACTAGATTCATTGGAAGAGTTCTGGGAATCAGAAGTACCGCGCGTCGGGGAGCCCAATGCCAAAGGCTGGTCTGCATGGGTCTCTGGTGGGAAACCAAAAGCACCTCTTTCGGGTTTACCGATATCTATGGACATTGATTCTGCATCGGCTGATCCACTTACTAGATGGTATAACGATGAGACATGCGCAGACGTTGCCTCACGCATCCCCGCACGCTACGATCCCAGTGTCTCCGATCCTTATGCAACTGTGTTATTGTCCGACGTCAAAGGACTGTTGCTCCCACTGACAACTAAAAGAGCCAAAGATGCGTTTCGCCTCGTATGGCTCACCATCATGGGCCTCCACATACCTGGGTTTGCCGATGCTCTCGGAAATGGAACATGGGATGATCGATGGGCACACACGCATCTCACCACTGCATCGCGTCTGTCTTCCATATTTCCTCAACCGGGGAGAATACGGCAGTTGCTTGCTGACTCTCATTCTGGCGTACTGATTGGAAGAGAGCGAGAGTATGGGTCAGCATTCGGACCTGTCAAGGATTGGGGCTTAGAGGTGCTTGGACCACTGGATTGGGTGGGGAAAGACTATTGGAGAATGTGGACGGCCAAAGATGTTCAAGGTGTCAACGCAGAGTTTGTCAGGGCTATGTTTCAGCAACTGCGGTGTGGTGCAGATGATTACCAGTGGGATGTGTATGCGTTGGCATTCGAAGCGGCGATCAACATAAAGAGGTCAGTGCCATTCAGAATTCACAGATGGCAAATAGATTGATCGATGTGCACAGTGCGCTGAAGCTTTCACGATCGCTTTTATCTGGCGCTCCTGACTCGCTCCCGCATTGGGCAGTTCATTCTCGACTTGAGCGAATGCGTGGACGGGTGGAAGACGCGCGGAAAGTCTATCAAACTGTTCTCATCTCAACACGCCATTTACCCACGGAAGCGTTTATCGGACAACTGTGGTGGGATTGGGCCGAGCTAGAATGGCTGAATGGTGATCAAGAGGTCGCTCTTCGGGTGGTCATGCGCTCGGGAAATGTGGATGGCATAGGGGGGATGATGATTCTTCGCGCCAAGCGCAATCTGGAAGACATCATGAATGCTACACATGGACTGTGGAAGGATCGGGAAGCCTGGGTGAAGCTACGAGCGCTCATAGATTTGCTGACAGGTACGTCACTGCCTGCCACGCTGACGGTCTTTGACTTGCAGCTTGTTGGAGTCGAGAGGGTGGCTGAGGAGAGTATGGTGGTAGCATCGCTGATGATGCTGTATAGTCATGGGATTGTTCTGCGCAACCCTGCTCCGCCGGTGGTGCTACGGGATCGACTGCAAGGTGCGATTAAAAAGTACCCGAGCAATACGATTGTGCTCGGGATGTTCTTGGAGGCCGAGAAAGGGTACGGGGTGTGGGGGCGGGTAAGGAGTCAGTTGGGCGAGGGAGTTGCGGACAAAGGCGGAAGAGAGAAGGGTATCTCGAGGAGGGTGACAGAGGTCTGGATTGCGGGATGGGAGAGGGGCCGTTGGGAAGCTGAGATCGAACGGACGAGAAATGGACTGGTAGCAGCTGTGGAGAGTGAGAGGTAAGGTCGACTCCATGAAGAGAGTTGGGTTACTGATCAACGGACGGACAAGGACGAGGCACAGCGCGATCATGTGGCGGACCGCTCTCGAGTTCGAGATACGGACTGGGCAGATGCAACGGGCGAAGAGTTTACTCTACAGGGCGGTTGGGGAGTGCCCTTTTGCAAAAGGTAATAGGTTGGCATTCACGACCACAGGCTCATACAGGATACAGGACTCTATCTACTGGCGTTTGGACCGCTCAGGCAAGTATTTACTGCAGGGGAACTCAGTGGGTTCGTGGATATCATGGCTGAGAGGGGACTTCGTGTACGAAGACCCTTGGAAGAATACGGGTGGGAGGGGGAAACAAGGGAGGAGGAGGAGGAGGAGGAGGAGGAGGAGGAGGGGTATTAAGTGTTTGTCAATGTTTGTGTTTGTACACGAAGTAGGCCGTCGTGTTTTCTTCCAGACACTACCCAAAGCTCAGTCCGGCCCTTGCCTCGCTCCTTTCCCCCGCGTGGGGTTTCTACTCGTATTTTCTACTTGTAATGACGACCATTCCAGCACCAACAGCACCCCGCGAGGAATGGCCGGACGCAGACTTCGATTTGCCCGAGGGAGATCATATTCGCTCCCTCGACGTCGAATCCGACAAGGACGACGACGACGACGTTAACTGGGATCTAGAGATGGATTTTGGAAAGACGGGTGGTGCAAAAGCCAAAGCTGTTGTCTCTGGCCTCGCCGCCCGCAACGAGCTCGCCAGGTTCACCTCGGGCGCCATGATCACCATCCGTCCGCCGCTCACATCCCAGGAAGAAGAGGACGAAGAAGAAGATGAAGGTGTTTCTACCATCAAAGTCGCCCAGCTTGCTTCTACCCTCAAAGCCGTTGCCAGCCCCCCACCCATCGACGAGGACTTTGAGTCCGCTTTTGCACTCCCTTCCGATTTAACACAGCTTTCCCTCGCTCCTTTACCCCTCAGCCATCGGTCTTCCAAGAATTCCCTCGAATGGGGTGACCGCGACCAGACTTCCTCTTCCCAATCCTCTGACGCTTATTCCACCTTGGGTTTTGCTGACGGCTCATCCTCCAATTCCGTCTCCTCCCTCTCCCTTCCAGATACAGAGGAGAGCGAATGTGATGATAACGAAAGCGAACTCGACGGTCTCGTCATCCCCCCCACTATCTTCGAGTCTGGTCACGGCGGTAAGCATCTTAAAAAGATCCTCGAGTCCAAGAAAAAGGCCCCAGTCCCGGATCAGCGAACAAACATCGCCAGCCCTGATCCAGAGGATGATTTTGAAATGGGCCTTGTCATCCAAGACGATGACGACTTTAGCCCCAGTCGGCTTGTCAGCGTGAAGCAATCACACCGGTTTGCAACTCGTAGTAAAAGTGCTCCCGCTCGACCACTCGTTCCCATTCGGCCGCCATCCCGTCTAAGAGCGGATCGTGCTAAATCTCCTGTCAATCCCCCCATATCCTCTGCTCGTCAACTCCAACGCATCAAGCTTTCGTCGTCACCCCCTCCCCGACCTCCCACACGTGCACAGACATATAAGGAAGCTCTTTCAGCCGCCCCTCCACCCCCCACAAACACCTTTTTGTCTCCTAAACCTGGCAGTCTTCGCGGACAAAAATCACACTCTGGGCTGAAGCCACCAACTCCGCCAGCGACTCAACGCAAAGGACTCACGCGGAAAGCTTCGCTGTCTTCATTGATGGAATCCAGCAGCTCCCAAGCATTAGGCTCCGGGACTGCTCCTGCGGCAGGACCATCCATAAAGTCAGCACGCTATGAAGCACCTACAGCAGCTTCCCGTGCCAAATCACACACAAGTTCAACGGGCCGCATCCACGCGCTCGAGTTCATCGTGCCACCTACACGCCCATCCACCCCCTCATCCAATCCCGCTGCATTACGTCTAACAATGCCTACCACTATTCGATTGAAGTCCAGGCCCTCCTTATCTTCCGTGTTTCCCGGCCCTTCGACACCCATCACACTCGCTGCCACACAAGTCCAAACCTCACATCGTGCCACATCGCCTATCCCCCCACGACCCCCCTCCACGACTTCCCTGCGTAGCCGTATATCTCATAATCAAACACCATCGATACCATCAACATCAGCTCCAAAACTTTTGCGTCGCCCGAAACGTCAAAGAACTTATGGGGACGGAACTGAACTGGATGGTTTCGAAGACCTGCCAACCGACAGGGAAAAAGAGGTAAAATTCAGAGTACAACCAAAGCCCACGAGCCGCGGTGGCACCGCAGCGTCTTCGAGCAAAGAAAAGGACAAGGATAAAGGGACATTACGCAAAAAGGGACGGATAGATGAACTAAACCCGACTCTTGGTCAGTACATGTCATGCCATATTCTTTGCTTCGTTGACTGATTCCAAGCTTTGACAGACCCTCAAGGCGCACTTTCACCTTCTACAAATACACTACGACGTACTGGGCGTATTGAATTTTCCAAAGCAGTGGAATTACCTGCGAGGAAGAAAAAGGACGCATCCTCTCCCTTACTTGGCCACACGCGACGGAAACCAACGCTCATACGTCATCTTGGGGGACAAAGTGGGCCGAAGGGTGAGTTTGATCCATCGTATCCCCGATGTGAACTCAGATCTGCTTCAAGTTGTTGGTGACATGAAATGGAATCCTTCCACCCTCCGCTGGGAAGGCAATGATCAAGTGCTGCGAGATTTTGATGCTGTCGTCGGAACATCCACTCGACCCGCTCTAATCACGCATCTGACTGGATCTTCCATCGGTTCTCCTGTTGGCTCCTTTGCGTCTGGGGCACGCAAAGTGGGAAACATGATCTTTGATCCATCGCGAATGTGTTGGATCTCTACACTCTCCCCCGACGAAGAGGAGCCGGATGTCTTTGCGGACTTGGCTGATGACGAGGAAGACGAATGGGAAGCCAAAGCTGGCACCATTCGAGCCAGTCAACAAGGTTGTTCTAGCCACACAGCCTCAGAAACAAGCGGCTCCAGTTCTTCTGCTATCGTCATGACTGCTCCCAGCCCCGCGCGTAACCGTTCCCGGACAACTTCCGAGTCCGAGAGTGACCGAGGGTCGCGCGCGTCTATCGTCTATGACGTTGCCGATGATTTCGTCGAAGTCTGCCGTGCTGCTCAGGAACGACATCGTTCCGAGATGCGAGGTTGGCGTTCGTCGCTGTCCAAGCAAATTGACCCTTTAGGCGAGCCAGATCGATCGTATCTGTATGAAATCCGTGCACTTGCCACCCGGAAGTATTAATATTTTCGCCTGACCTCTTTCACTCCCTAGCCATTGTCATTATATCATGGTTCCTGTTAATACCTGGACTCTGGTTCGTCTGTCATTCGACGTCATGCCTCTCATTCTGTAAGCTACTTTATTTCTTTCTTGCACGGTTTTTATGATAGCTTCATCGTCACTCATTCAAAAGATCTGTTTACTTTCCTTTGCTACTTGACGTGTATGGGACATACGGAATACATGTTCAACACCGGAATTACAGTAACTTAGATGATAATCGCTATTTGGGGTTCAAATTTGTTCGATGTTGCCTCTTCACGCAGGACAGGGTAGAATTGCTTGCGCTCCTTACGGCTCGTCCGTTGTCTTTACCGAACTGTCTGCGGCATACCCCCTCAAGCTCCTCTCCCCGAAATCCGCCCAGAACGCAGTTGCGATCGTTTATGTTCTGAGTTACGGCGGGGGCTTGGTCAACGGCGACCACGTCAAACTAAGTATCAACGTAGAGGATGGATGCAGGCTTCTTCTTTTATCCCAGGTAGGCTTTAAAGCTCCAAGGCACTGGCAGGCGCCATCTTAACCTCTCGTGCTTATGAGGGATCTACCAAAGTATTTAAAACGCGACCTGGAGATCGGCTGTCGACGCTCCTCGTTCAATCACCTCACGCAGCCCCAAATGTTACCACTTATGTAGCGGAAGCTACCATCACGCCCGGTGGTGCTCTCTTCCTGCTCCCGGATCCGGTGACATGTTTCCGCGCAGCATCTTATTCTCAGACACAGAGAATCAGCCTTTCCAGCGGCGCCTCCCTGGTTCTGCTTGATTGGGTCACTTCTGGTCGCAAGTCACTCGGCGAAGAATGGGTATTTTTGCGGTATCATAGTCTAAACGAGGTCTTTCTCGATGGACACTGCATAGCTCGGGACATTCTGCTCCTGCAGGAACCGTCGCAAGCCGAGACCTCCGAGATTACTCAATCCCAAGGGTTATCCCGCACTCTCGGAGAGAGGCTCAGGCCTTACTCGTGTTACGCCACCGTGATTTTCTCCGGACCACTCGTACAGGACGTCGTCGCACACCTCTATAAACTATACCAGCCAACAACGGTATTCAAGACGACCTCACCGGCGCGCATGATATGGGCCCTGGGCCCCATAAGCGAAGGGAAGGCTCATATTCTACGAGTGGCGGGAGTGGAGACTGAGGATGTAAAGGACTGGCTGCGAGATTCGCTTCGGGGGTTTCAAGATATTATTGGCGTTGACACCTATCGCAAACTATTTGCGTAGTGCTCGAAGGCACGGCGGGTGTCGCTACCAGTACCGAGTTGTACGGTCCTGGAATAGATACCAGCAAGGTGGACAAGAAAACTGCTTCGAAAAATGACGCTCGCATGATTGTTCCTTGGTTGGGTCTATTGTACCCCTTGAATTTTATAGATGAACGCTAGGAAACGCAAAGGTGCGTGCAGCCACGGTGTGGCTTTCCTTCTGAGTTCTGGCAACACATCAGTGGCCGAGCTTTACTGCGTAACTTCATGCATTGACAGTTTTCTTTTTCCCATATGCTTTATTTGAATTGTCTTCGCGGCAATGCTCCGCTGTATCCCTGTCCCAGCCCGCAAGCAACATTACACTCAGACGGTTCCGGCATTCATGGGCACGCGATACGAACATCTATTGACTATGTCATGGATTCGTCCGCAATCACAGCTACCTTATCGGTGCGCGAAGATGATTCCTCAGACAGAATATTAACCTAAACTTTGCCTCAGCCTCGCGCTTTCTGCTTGGCTCGGCAGAGGCAGGCCTTTTCGCATTGTGTTCTACACTTCATGGCAAGTGGTATGAGACTCTGATAACACGGGCTAATAATGCAGGGCAGCTGGTACGAGCGGTCCGAGCTGCGCACACGGGTTACCCCCTTTTCACCTCGGCGACAATAACAGAATCATTTAGTGAATACTTGCCATCGTGACGTATTCTTTATGAGTTTACCCAAGTTCCTAAGCAGCTGCTATTTTCAATATCGACGGTGTCACGGGGAGGTCCGGATGGTCATGGATAAGGCCTCTTCGCTATACTATGTGTGACGGCGCCGTTTTGGGTATTGCAAGATTCTCCGGAAAGCGTATGTTGCGGAACATCGGGATTACTGAGGTAGTAGCTCATAGCCCATCGAGGAGTGTCCGTTGTTCCTCGTATCCGTGCAGACATCCAGTTCGGTGTTGGTGGAGAGCAGTTGAAGATGAAGTATGTTGTTGCAGAGGAACTGAAAAACATACATCGCAAGTGAGTAGCCCTTTCCATCTTGATTGACTCTATCTCAGTGTGCATAAATAGGGCTTGTAACGTTTTGTCAGTGTCTTTCTGTAATCGATATGAACACGCTATCTTACGGTGACGGACCGTTCATATTTGTGTCGTACACTAGTTAGGTTCGTCGCACTCTTGGATACTCGAGAATCACTGACCAAGAGCATAACGACAGGCTACAAGACAACTGCAGTGAATCTGTTAGCCGATTAAGCTTTCAGTAGGGCCGTCTTTGACGTGTTGCATCTTCTAGTCTAAGTCCTGTTTGGTACGGGTGAGTACCCGAGACGCGATCGTGTCTCTTCCGGCGAGACATCATCACACTGGTCAGCGACCTATCCCATTTTGCATGTTATCTGGCGACTTCGTAAGCTGCACCTCTCAACGAGCTGACGCTGGGGTGTTTATTCATAGCGCCGCGATCTATCCGGCAGTCCGACAGTGTCGCCTGGAAAAACGCTATTCGAAGTCTAAACTATTGGTTAACAAACGGCCGGCCACAACGTAGCACGTGAATGTGGAAGGCTCCTGTAAACGAGGGTGACGCTTTGCGATGATTAGTAAGACCCCCTCGTGTATCCGCTGAGCTTGAAGCTTTTTGAGGGGAATCTTCAATGGCGTCGTCAGGGTCAACGTGGTGTGTCTCATTCAACACTGTTTGCATCCAACAATTCATACACTTGCGAGTAACGTGCAAGACGCGCCGTGGTAGGCTGGGACACGGATCTTTGCATACATGGTCGTTGGATGGTGGAGCGGGTTCCGGTACACGCTGTGAGATTTCTCATTCTATCACTAATCACGAAAGAGAGTCGAAATAAAAGCGGACATGAAGTAGGCGACGGAGTCAATTCATCATGGCTCACCAAATCAACGAGCGGTCCCTGAATCACACCTTTTGAGCGAGGCAGCTGAAAGATTGTGAACCACTAGCGTGCGGTACGATAGTAAATCATGAGCAGGGAGTATAAGTACGAAGTGCACGGAGTTATTGTAACCCTCTATGATCATTACCACTTGAAATCTTTAACGGATGTCGAGGTAGTGACGGGAGCAGGTGTTGGCTCTGCTGAGT